>PVIY010020444.1:0-44049 GCA_004026745.1 Myrmecophaga tridactyla | reverse complement strand
CATGGAGGGCAGTTCTTACAGTGTGGACAGGGCCCCCCCTCCAGGAAAGCACGTGGAGGGCGGTTCTCACAGTGGACATGGCCCCCGCCTCCAGGAAAGCACACGGAGGGTGGTTCTCACGGTGGACAGGACCCCGCAGCCCAGGAAGCAGGAGGAGAGTAGTCCTCAGTACTCTCGAGCGGGAAGGGATTCTGGCTGGAGAGATGACTTTGGGCAACAAGGCTGCCGAGGTGGCTGGAGCCAGCAGGACTGGTGGGCAAGCCTGGGGTTCTGTGGAAGAAGTTGGCGGGGTGTTCTCACCAGTGGGGTTTTACGATGATCTGGGTTCTTTGAGGATGGATCACAGGTCAAAGTGCCTGCTGGGGTGCACTGTGCTTTGAATCCTGAACAAAGGTGAGAAATCAGAGTCGAGAAGAAAACTCACCAGTGGTTGTTGAGGACTCGCCTTTGCAGTCAGAGTTGAGGGGAAGAGGTGAGATCATGGAACTGTGTGAGAAATGAATGAGAAGTGATTTTCAGAGAGTTCGCGGGTTCCCCGAGGTCTCTAGGATCTTGCTTTACAGTATGTGGTGATTAAAGGGCCCTGAGTAATGAAACAAATACAATGAAACAATGTCCCCCCCTTTTTTTGGCATAAAAATATGTACTTTTTACAGAAAAAAATTTAAGTGTTTTAAAAATATGTGAAAAGTGGTTTTAAATCCCCTGTGGCCTGAGCTCAGGAGGGAGGTCGGGGCAGGTGCTGGAGATTTGAGAGTTGTGAAGGAAGTCTGTGGATCCTTCCTTGAGGAAGAGTGATGGAGTTTCTAAAGGAGGAAAGGCCCCTCTCCTTTCCTCCCTCAGCACAGCTTTGCCACTGTGGGGGCCTGGGCCCTTCCTGGGACACATGGTGCTTTAGACCCTCCCACCTGATTCTCATACCTTGTCATTCCTGAGGGCAGGGAAATACTGCGTGATGAAAGCAAATCCAGCCATTTCCCATGGTGGATGCTTGGACTGTTTTCTATTTCATCCATACCATAGGGTGGAGCTGTAAAAATTTTCCCCTCTTTGAATTGTTACCCTGTTGAATTCTCCAGGTTGACTTTGCTGAGTAAAATGATGAGATAATTTGTGTTTCTTGCCATCCCAAACCAAATTATCCCCTAGAATGATGGAGAAGTCGCATTAACAGTCCTACAATATTTTTGGATTTGCAGTGCTTGCTGTCTTAGCCATTGGGACCTGTACCATGTGTGAGCAGGCATCTGAGATTGTGGGCCCCAGGTCAGGAGTACTGTACCTGGGAACTTACTAGAAATGCAGCTGGGCAGCTCTAAATGCAGACCCTCTGTATTTGGATAAGCCCTCCAAGGAATCTGGATACCTGCTTGCCTTTGAAAGCACTGCCTTGGAGTATTACCCTAATACATTTGTTTTTCTTCCTAAGGATTGGAGTGCAATTTTAGTTTTATTTTGCACAAATTGAGGATACTTTCGTTGTTTGTTAGACATGAGGTTTCTATGATCGGACCTTCTCTGGGCTTCTGTGTGAGGTTCCTGCTGCTGCTGTAACAAATTACCACAAACTTCGTGGCTTGGCATTTATCATCTTATGGTTCTGGACATCAGAGGTCTCACAGGGCTAAGACTCAGGTGTCTGCAGGCTGCATTCCTTTCTGGAAGCCCTAGGGGTGAGTCATTTCCTTGCCTTTTCTGGAGTCTAAAGAATCCTACATTCTTTAGCTCCTGGCCACTTCCTCCATTTCTATAGCACACACTTTAGCCTCCTTCCTTGGTCACATCTCCTTTTCCTCAGTTGACCCTCTTACGAGGACCCATGGGATTATACCAGCCCCACCAGCATAATCCAGGATGACCTCTGCATCTCAACATCTTTAACTTAATCATACCTGCAAATCCAGGTTGCCATATAAGGTGATATTCACAGGTTCCAGGGATTCACACATGGAGATTTTTGGGGCCATTATTCTGTCTACTTTAGCCTCCTAGGTAATTTTTAGACTGCTTATTAAACATAAATAATGCCCCAATGAATTGTTCTGCATGTGTGTGTGTGCCCATGTGCAGCAGATTTAAAATTAAAATTTTGAAAAGAAGGGGGCAGCTACCATTTACTGTACACTTACTCTGTGCTAGATGTTTTGCTCAGAGTCTTATTTCATTACCTCATTTAACCATAAGGCAGGCCCTCCCATTATCCTAGTTTTCCAAAACAAGACATCCCTCTCCTAGAATGCCCTTCTCCTTCCTCATCGTGTGGTTAATTCCACTTGCCCATCAGTCTCAGCTCAAGCTATTACCTGTAGCTGCTGTGGGTTTCCATTGCCCTCCTTTATGATGCAGAGTCAGTATGGGCATCCCACTATGTAAGTACCATGTTGCAGTTGTCTCTGTCATCAGTAGATCCTGGAGGACTGGGATTTTGCTTTTTTAATTTTGGGTATTCTGTACCTAGCATAGTTCCTTGGATAGATTACATGCCCGATAAATAAATGGATGGATAATAGGTGGACTGATAGATTGGCGAATGGGTAGATGAATGGATGGATCGATGAATGGGTGGGTGATGGAAGGATGGTGGGTGAATGGGTGAGTGGAAGGAAGGATGGACAAATGGATGGGCCATCTGTCAATAAGATGGGTGAACGGATAACAGGTGGACTGATGGATTGGCGACAGAATAGATGAATGGATGGATTGATGAGCGGGTGGGTGGGTGGATGGATGAATGGACAGATGAGTAGATAGATGGGAGACTGGATAAATGGGTAGGTGATGGCTGGAAGCGTGCCTGACTTACATTCCTCAAATAAATTGTTTTTGATCATGGCGAATGATGATCCCATTTTTGTACATTCTGTTTTCTGAAATTCTGTTAAGATTTTAGCTTATATGTTAGTAAGTGAAATGGACTTTACTTTTCCATGCTACATAGCATTTAGAATCACGACATAAACAGCTCAAAGAAAATTAGGCTGCATGAACTTGATGTCCAGTATCATATTTTAAACCTTGTAAGAAAACTGAGGTGGATTATATTTGATTACTGCTTCTCAAGCATGAGCGTCTTCAATGAGAATTGCGCCCTGGGAAGTGCCCGAGAATGAAGCTGAAAGGAGCTGGGAGGGGCCTGGGGTGGGACCTGGGGTGGGGGTGCCCCTTCTCTTCTGCCAGCCCCCACCCCTTCCACTCCCGACATCAGAAGTGCTCCTGGCACACAGGCGCCCATGGGCCTGTGCGTTGGTAGAGCCTCCAGTTTGGAGGGAAGGAGGAGGATGAGAGTATACCCTGAAACCCAGTAATGGCACAACATTAAATATGAAGGAAATTGGGCTTTTGGGGGAAATTTTACTTTAATATAAAATTCATAAACCATCTAAACTAACCTGAAGGTCATCTCTCTGAATGTTTTCCATGGGAGTGGACTTGGGATACAGAGTTCTTGTGCTGGTTTGATTTAGTTTTGTATCCCAGGAAAGCCCATGTTCTTTTAATCCAGTCATGTGGGTGTAGAGCTGTGGTTGGATGCGACCTTTTGGTTAGGCTATTTCAACTGAGATGTGACCCCACCGATTCAAGATGGGCCTTGATCCCCTTGCCAGAGACCTTTAAGACAGAGACGTTTTGGTGAGAGCTCAGAGCTTAGAGAAGCTAAGAGAGAAAGAAAACACCCACAGAGACATTTTGGAGAGAAGGACAGCAGATGTCACTTGTGCCTTCCTGTTACAGAGGAACCCGGATGCCAGCTTCCTTTTCTCCAAGAAGGTATCCTCTTTTTGGTGCCTTAATGTGGACATTTTCATGGCCTTAGAGTTGTACTTTGTAACTTAATAAATCCCCTTTGTAAAAGCCAATCCATTTCTGGTATATTGTATTCTGGCAGCTTTAGCAAACTGCAGTGGTTATGAAGATTGATTTTCATTTATTAGACAGCTTCTAAATATGTTGATTTAAGGAAAAGTGCCAGAAATTTATGATTGAAGTTTATCCTCCAAGCTGCATGCATCATTTGTTGTGCTAGGGGGGACATTTACTTTTCCTGGCCCCCAGTTAGCTAATGGGGCGAGGGAAGCTCTCCATTTCCAGCTGCTCTGCCAGGTCATGATAAAGGCGTGGGGGTCTTTCAGCTTAACAAGGCTGAATTCAAGCTTGCCGTTTTTTCAAGGCTGAATCCAATATTCCATGCAGCTTTGTTCAGATGTAATGCAGAGCACCAGACAAGGAGAATTCGTTTTTTGTACATGTACTACTTTAAACCTATCAGCATCACCACAAGCATGATAAACAGCAGTAACAGGGAAAAGACTGCCAGGGATCTGGTGGGTTTGCATTTACGTCTTAATTTGTAACTGTGCTTCCCTGTATACTTATATCCACATGGATTTAGGAAACCCAGAGCCAGGCCAAGTGACCGCTGATTTGTTTACTTACTGGTTTTGTCTTGGGACTTCATGTTATTTAGAAGGAACAGTTTTAAGGCAGTAATTTCAGGGTTAGAGGGTGTGGGGCTAGGGAGGAGAAAGCAAGACCAGCAAGCCATATCATCAGAGCACCAGCGTGGAAGGAAAAACTGTGCCCGAGAAAGATGGGCAATGTTAGGTAAATGAAAATGCTGATGCTAAGAGAATGAGGAAGGAAATATAGTTGACTGAGTATTGCAGACATCTGAAGTTCTAGGCAGGCAGGGAGGCAGTGTGTTCTACACATGGAATTTTTTAAAGCAGTTCCTACCTTCTAATGGGATCCTGAGCTATATAGACATAATCACACTGAATATATTTTTTATCCCTATTGTGACTCTGGCCTGGTGGTTGCTTTTCTAGAAGAATGCATAGCTCTGCAGAAAGCATCCCTCTGTTCCCGGCATCCCAGCCTATGGTGGCTGCACCTGAGCTTGTTTTTTGTAGCTAGACACACACCAAGCTGTGTGTCCATTATGTTCTCTTCTCGGGTGGTGAGTCTTCCATTGCTGGTTAATACCCAGGACCCCCTTTGCTCTTTCTACCCACTTGTCTCTTTTCTGTGTGGTTTACTGCTTTCTTCAAATCTTGCACCCTTGTCAGCTAACCTGTTTAGTTTTCACCTAGAGACGTGCCTCAGTGATTTTGTCTTTTATCCAAGCACACCTACCTCCTCTATGGTCTGTCCTAAATTCTACTAGCCATGTTGTTCTTTGCTTTATTTTGGAGCTACTCACCCCACCAGGCAGGGCTGAGTGGACACTGGCACACATCTGTAATTAGCACTGTTTAAATTGACAAAGGCGCAGCAAGTTCACCTGTTACAGACGCCTTCGCCTACTACTCTTCAGATCACCTTTGGCTACTTTTCATTCTTGGAGTCTCTTTGGCTCATTGTTTGTTTAAGGTACATTCATCCTGACTCTACAGCCAAATAGTAAAATATCAGGTCTTACTTAAGTTTCTGTTTCTTCTAGGAGGACCAAGTGTGGTACCTAGTGCATAGTTGTTGATTTTCCTAGCATTAATAGGTGAGTTTTCCTAGCATTAATAGGTGAATTAATTAATAGGTGAATGATTAGCATGTGTTAGAAATGTAAGCTTCGTGCCCCCACCGTGATTTGTGAACCTTCGCTGTGATTACACACCTGGGAGGGTGATCCTACAAGAGGGCCTCTTCTGCTCTTTGCTGGCAGTGGGGAATGAGGTGTGTGAGTGGGTAAATACCTGCGGTCAGGGGGACAGCCTGTTGCCCAGAGACCAGTAAGGGGAAGGGTGAACGTGTCATCGTTGACTCTGAAAGCGTTTCTTCCACCCTGCTCTGCTTCCTAGGCCTTCTGCAGCATCATCCCCTTCCTTTTTTAGGACCTTTAGAAAGCAGGCACTAAACACAGGCAGCCTCGTTCTGTTTTTAAATATTTTTATTGAAAAATCATCACACACATACATTCCATATGTGGTGTACAATCAGTGGCTCACAGTGTCATCACATAGCTGTGATTCATTATCACGATCATTTTTAGAACATTGGCAACACTCCAGAAAAATAAATAAAAAGAAAAAAAGGAAAAAACTCATGCATCCCTTACTCTTTACCCCTCCCTCTCATTGACCAATAGTGTTTCAATCTACCCAATTTATTTTGCCCCTTATCCTCCCAATTATTTATTTATATTTATCCATATTTTTTTTACTCATCTGTCCATACCTTTGATACAAGGAGCATCCGACACAAGGTTTTCACAATCACACAGTCACATTGTACAGGCTATATCGTTACACAGTCGTCTTCAGGAATCAACAGTTTCAGGTACTTCCCTCCAGCCATTCCACTATACCATAAACTAAAAAGGGATATCTATAATAATGCATAAGAATAACCTCCAGGATAACCTCTCAACTCTGTTTGAAATCTCTTAGCCACTGACACTTTATTTTGTCTCATTTCTCTCTTCCCCCTTTTGTTCAAGAAGTCTTTTTCAATCCCATGATACGGGGTCCCAGCTCATCCTGAGAGTCCTGTCCCACATTACCAGGGAGATTTAAACCCCTGAGAGTGATGTCCTGTGTAGGGGGGAGGGCAGTGAGTTCACCTGCTGAGTTGGCTTAGAGAGAGAGGCCACATCTGAGCAACAAAAGAAGTTCTCTGGGGTGACTCTTAGGCATAATTATAAGTAGGTTTAGCCTGTCCTTTGCAGAAATGAGTTTCATAGGGGCGAACCCCAAGATCGAGGGCTCAGCCTATTGATTTGTTTGTCCCCACTGCTTGCAAGAATATCAGGAATTCTCCAAATGGAGAACTTGACTATTTCCTCCTTTCTCCTCAGCCCCCCAAGGGGACTTTACAAAATCTTTCTTATTTTCTGCCCAAATTACTCTGGGATATATTGGGGCATCACACTAACCTGGACAACCTAGCAAGATTTCACACCTTATTCAAGATTCCATATACTTATGGTGTTCAACTAAACTGACCATACGAATTAAATTAGGTAATGCACTACCCCAAATATAAATTTTGCACCAAATAAAAATCTCTGCCTTTGGTCTCACACAGAAATTGAAGTTTTAAAATGTGGACTGTCTCATCCTTTACCCTGTATTGTGATTTACCGTACTCCTCTTCAGATCAGCTTCATTCATAGCTCTACTCGAAATCTGATCACTTTTTCAACTTTTTAATTAGTTCAGCCTCTTTCTTTCAGTGAAGGCAAGGTGACTCAATGGCAGTGAGTTTTTCCTTTCTACTTTCTATTTATGTTGGCAATTTTTCTTTTTTCATTTTTTTTTTGCTTACTTAATTATGTTGGCATTTTTATATGAGGAATACGAAATCATTGCATCTGGAAAAGACCTCGTTGAAGGAGCATCGAGGTGATGCTCCTTCCCTCGCATGTGGCAGCCAGGGCAGGGAGACCCAGCTGTCCCTGTCCCATCCTGCCCCGCAGCTCTGTGGGCTTTGAGCTGTGTGCAACTGGCCAGCTTCGCCCTCCATTGTGATGTCACTCGTAAGTTATTTGCTTTCTCTTCTTGAAATAGGCTCAGCTTTTATATGTTTAATTTAAAAGATAACTTGAAATAATATGCTGAATTCTGTTAGAGTTTATCTTACTAATAAATAATTGCCTATAGCTTGAGGCAAGGGGGATACTTGGCTGTGAGAATTCACTTCCTATAGAACACAGTTAAGTGACTGTTCGATTCTTGGACCTATTCTTAGAAATCTATTTAACTGGTACATTTTCTGAAGTTTCAGATGTTCGAAATAAAAAAGTGAAACAAGCCTGCAAGTTGCCTCTTTTCCCTTAGTGTTATAAAATAAATTTAATACTTTCAAATGTATTTTAAACCTGCACAAACCAAAGAATCCATAAAGAGGCATGTATGGGTCAAGAGCATGTTTTAAGACTGCATTCCCACAAGGCCCCCTGAGCAGCCCTTTCCCCTCCCACATCCACCACAGAGCTCACCACTGCCCACCAGTCCCAGCCCCACGCCTGCCAGCACCCACTGCCCACCGGTACCCTCACCGACAACCACCCCATACCACCGGAATTTAGAAGAAAGGAAGGCGAAGGACAGAGGCTCAGATAGTGACAAAGCCATCCGGAAAAATGACTACTGTAGTTTTTTGAAACCTTCCTCTTAGAACATATCCTTATGGCATGCGTGTCCACTTTAAGAGTTTAAATTTTGCGTCTTCATTTTCCATGCTGACTTTAAAATTAATATCAGGGTACCAACTGGATGTCTGTGTGGTCATCAGCTCTTGTGTGCCGTTGTCAGTGATAATGATATAGTTGTCCCTTGCTGGGAGAAAAGAATAATTACAGGATTAACATGTAAATGATGCTCTCCTCTGTCTGTACCAGGGTCATAGGCGTCCCCCGGTGCTACACAAAGAGCTCTGTGTGTGATTATTTGAAAGGAAAGTGATGGGTGAAATGAGCCCTTTTATGGCACCCAGGAAACAATGGAAGCTGGACCCGAAAGCAGTGGGCCTGTAGTGGCTGGGGCCACGTCAGACTGAGAGTCCCGTGATTCCCAGCCCAGCTGAGCCACCATTGCATTACCTTCATGTGGGCTTTAGATATTTGCTTACATTTTACTTGCAGATTTGTTTTGTGTTTTATAGCCCAAGAGCTATAAAAATAAGGAAAATGAAACAGGTTTTTATATTTATACATATTTAACAAAATAGTAAATAATAATCTAAGTCACATAGTATATGATTGCATTTATGTGAAATGTCCTGAAGAGGCAAATCCATAGAGACAGAAAGCAGATTAGTGATTGCCAGGGGCTGAGGGGAAGGGGGGCAGTGGTGGCTCAGTGGGACAGGGTTTCTTTTTGGGGTGACGAAAAGTTTCTGGAATTAGTGGCGACAGTTACACAGCCTTGTGACTACATTATAAACCATTGAATTGTACACATTAAAAGTATGAATTTTATGACATTTGAATTATATCTCAATTTTCAGAAATCTAAGTCAACACTGGGAATCCACAAGAAGCTTTTTTTTTTTGATGTAAAACTAGTCTGTGTTACTCAAGTCTGAGAAACGAGGCTACAGCTCATAAACTTTGTAAAAAATGAGATGGGAATGTGGCAACATACACAGAATAAAATTTCCCATCTCAACCACCACCAAGCATACAATTCAGTGGAATTAATGACATTCACAGTGCTACCATCACCACCATTTATTACCAAAGTTTTCCTTTAGCCCCAAGTAGAAATCCTTCACCCTTTATGCATTAACTGTTCCCCACTCCCTAACCTATGATCTATTTTCTCTGTAAGTTTAATATTCTAGCTGTTGCACATAAGTGGAATCATACAATATCTGTCCCTTTGTGTCTGGCTCTTTCATGCAACGTGGTGTCTTCAGGGTTCATCCATGTTATTGCATTATCTGTCACAGCTCCATTCCTTTTTATGGCTGAATACTATTCCATTATATGTCTATCCCACATTCTGTTTATCCATTCACCTATTGATGGACACTTGAGTTACTTCCATCTTTTGAATATTGTTAGCAATGCCACTATGAACATTGGTGTAAAAGTATCTCTTCAAGACCCTGCTTTTAATTCTTAGGAGGGGTGTATATCTGGAAATAGAATTGCTGAGTCATAACGGTAATTCTATACTTTACTTTTTGAGGACCCACCAGTCTGTTTTCCATAGGGCCTGGTGATTACACTGTTTTACATTCCTACCAACAATGGACGAGGATTCCTGTTTCTCTGTGTCTTTGTCAACACTTGTAATTTCTGTTTTTTTGTTTGTTTTTTAAATAGTCGTTCATGTGAATATGAGGTGATAGCTTATTATGGTTTTGCTTTTTATTGCTCTAATGGCTAATGATATTGATTATCTTTTCATGGCTTACTGACCATTTGTATCTCTACTTTGAAGAAATACTTACTCAAGTCTTTTGACCATTTTTAAAAATTGTATTGTCTTTCTGTTATGAGTTATAGGAGTTCTTTATATATTCTGGATAATAAACTCTCATCAGATATGTGGTTTCCAGATATTTTTTCCCATTCAGTTAGTTGTCTTTTCACTTTCTTGTTAATGTCCTTTGCGTGAAAGGAGTGATGAAGTCCTATTTATTGATTTTTTCCTTCATTGTTCATGCTCTTCGTATGAAGTCTAAGAATATTCTTACTATTGCCTAGTATAAGGTCCTGAAGATATTTCCCTGTGTTTTCTTCTAAGAGCATTAGCTTTTGCACATCCAGTTTCCCCAACACCATTTAATAAAGAGACTGTCCTTTCCCCATTAATTGCATTTGGCACCACTGTCAAGAATCAATTTACCATAAAAATGTCGGTTTATTTCTAACTTTTAGTTTTATTCCATTGGTTTATATGTCTGTCCTTTTGCCAATACTAAGCTGTTTTGATTACTATAGCTTTGTAATAAGTTTTCAAATTAAGAAGTCTAAGTCATCCAGTTTTGATCTTCTTTTTTATTATGGTTTTGGCTGTTTGGGGCCTCTTGCCCTTCCATGTGATGTTTCTGCAAAGAGGACTATCAGATCTTTGATTGGGATTGTGTTGAATCTGTAATTTGCTTAATTTCTCACCAATATTAAGTCTTCTAATGAATGAACACAGGATATCTATCCATTTATGTAGTTCTTTAACTTTTTACAGTAATGATTTGTAAATTTCTGTGTACAAGTCCTTGACACCCTTACTTAAATTTACTCCTAGATATTTTATTCTTGTACTTGCTATTGTAAATGGAATTGCTCTTTTGGTTTCCTTTACTGATTGTTCATTGTTGGTGTGTAGAAACACCATTGGTTTGTGTGTGTTGATCTTGTTTCCTGCCACTTGGCTGAATTCACTTATTAGCTCTAGTAGCTTTCTTGCAGAGTCTTTGGGATTTTCTAAATATAGGATCATGTCCTCTGTGAATAGGGATAGTTTCACTTCTTTTCCAATTTGGATGCCTTTATTTCTTTTTCTTGTCTGACTATCCTGGCTAGAATTTCCAGTAAAATGTTGACGAGCTGTGGTGACTGTGGGTATCCTTTTCTTGGTCCAGATCTTACGGGGAAAGCTTTCATTCTTTAACCATTGAGTATGATGTTAGTGATGGATTTTTCATATATATTATTTGGCATATTGAGGAAGATCCCTTCTATTCCTAGTTTTCTGAGTTTTTTATTCAAGAAAAGGGGTTAGATTTTGTCAAATGCCTTTCTACATCAATTGAGATGATTATGTGGTATTACACCAGTTTTCTTATGTTGAACCACCCATACATTCCTGTAGTAAATGATATACTTGGTCATGATATACAATCCTTTTAATGTGCCATTGGATTTAATTTGCATGTATTTTGTTGAGGAAGTTTATATCTATATTCATAAGGAATAATGATATGTAATTTTCTTTTCTTGTAATATCTGTGTCTAGCTTTGGCTTCATATTTAGCTGGCCTCATAGAATGAGTTAGGAAGTGTTCCCTCTTCTTCAGCTTTTTGGAAGAATTTGAACACAACCAGTGTTAATTCTTCTTGGAATGTTTGGTAAAATTCCCCTGTAAAGCCATCTGGTCCTGGGCTTTTCTTGGGTAGGTTTTTGATGACTCCTTCAATTTCTTTAGTTAGGATTGTCTGTTAAGATCTGTTTTCGTCGTCGTCTTCTTTTTTTTAATTAATTAACTAATTTATTTTTTAAACATAACAACATACAAACACGAACATTCTTACCTTATCATTCCATTCTTGATGTATAGTCAATAACTCAAAATATCATCACATAGTTGTATATTCATTATCATGATCATTTCTGTTTTCTTCTTGAGTCATTGTAGGTAACTTATGTGTTTCTAGGAATTTGTCCATTTCATCTAGGTTTCTAACTTATTGGTGTACAATTATTTATGGTATTCAGATTTTTTTAACAAAGGAAAAAGCCAAAGGTCTGGATTTTTAGGTGTAGCTTCTCAAATTTTAAAATTTTGATAAGTAGCTCTAACTTTTAGAACCCTGGCCAAACGAAAGTTCTCTGGCTGTGGGAAGCACATGAGCCCCGCTGTCTGCATCGGTGACACTTAAACCTAATTTAATATGTAGTGCTATTTAGTAGTGTGCATGCCTGCATAGGAGGTAGAAAGTATTCCTGTTTGAATGTATGCTAGCACTTCCTAGAGCAGCCTGTAAGGGGAATCTTCACTGTGAAGCTTAAGGACTGTGCCCCAGGGACTTGGGCTGACCTGCCTTTCTTTGGGCTGAACTCTCTATTAGCTGTGCCTCTAAGCCGTCCCAAATGTGTGGCTTGTCCAGGGACATCGTTATCAAAGAAAGGATCCTGCCCTGTTCGTAGACTCGGTACATTTTCCTGCAGCAGGGGTAGGCAGCAGAGCAGGTGTCTCACTTCTGTCTTGGATTTCAATTGTATTAATGTTGCCATTTGGTCGCCAGTTTTACACGGCTGTGGTTTTTATGTTTGTATTATGTTGAATCATATGAAATTGCCATTTTTATAGCAGAAAAAGAGTCAAATATTGGCAATTTCATCTGGTTCCACATAATGGATTTTAACTGGAAGTTCTAAAGATTACACATTAAAAAAAAAAAATGTTACCAAAAATCCAGAAGGCACCCTTGGCAGAGTAATTGTGAAGGTGAGCTTGAATTAGTGCCTTGAAAAAGAGTGGGTGTAAGTCTGAGCTAGGTTGCCATCCCCTATGTGTGCTAGGGAAAGGGGCCAGGTTGGCCTGGAGCAGGGCATCGTGTGCAGCTTTACCCTTTCACCATCAGGCCTGGTGAGAGGAACCCACTGGCTCTCAGCCCCCACTTGTCCCTCTATCTGGGTGCAGTATCCACACTGAAGCCTCCACGGCTGCCCAGAGCCTTTCCCTTCCCCAGCCTAAAGAAGGGAAAAAGGAAAGACACCTTGGAACCAAGTGTTAGTCAGCGATGCAGATGTCAGGCCAGCAGGACTGGTTCTGCCACCTTCCTGCAAAGTGGTTTGTGTATTTCTGTAACCCAGCCCTGCCTCTCTTTACCAGGAACATTTTGTTATTTTACCTCTCAGTTGATCCTGTGTCAGCTCCTCTAGTAGAATTAAAGGATCAGAATAATCTAGAGGGTGTTTTTAAATAGAAAATGGCCAGTGTCTGTGTCCAATCTTTTTGCTCCCTCATTCCTCCACTGTATGTACACCAGTTTTCCTCCCACCTCTTCTCCTGACCAAATCGTTTACATCTCCTAAGGCACATCTCCAATCCCTTGTCAACCCCTTTCTGTCTGCAGGTTTTCAGTAGCTCCTTTATAGGTAGGAGTCTGTGATTCTCTTTTGCTCCATCATATCCAGTTCTCTGTCTTTTTTATTTTATTGTCTCCCGTGTGGTTGCCTAACTTTGAAGCGTATAAGTCACCAAGACAGGGTGGCCGTTGCTTGGTCGTAGCATGAGAACATAGGCGAGCACAGGATGATGTAAATTCTGGCTCCTTGATGATTTTTTTTAGTAACAGCATGGGTTGGGGAAGGGGGTCCTTGGACAACAAAGGCCTGGCTGTGAGAGTCTTGTGAGATAATTGTGCAGCCGAGCTTGACAGCGTCACTAAGATGTTCCCCAAGGCTAGGAGGGAGAGTTCTTTGGGAATGTAAGGGCGCAAGAATGGTTATTTTGTTCCCTTTCTTTTTGATCTGTGGAATTTTTAAATGGCAGGAATATCCAGAATATTTTATGTCAATTAAAGATAAACTCCGATGTAATTTATCATGAGTATTTACTCTGTGAAGTCTTAATAGTATTAACACGGCATAATCTGTGAAACGATTGGAGTATCTTATAAAGCCCTGATAATTATGCCTTATGCTAAGAAGCATTGATAGATGAAAACCCAAATTATAAGTGATAGATGACTGCTTAATTATTATGAAGCTGCTTTCTCTTTAAGAATAATGATCTCCTTTAAAAGTGTATTCCTACAGCACGCTCAGCACCCAGATCTTGGTTTCTATACTGTTCTCCAGCAGAGGAAGCAGGGCTCATTGAGAAATGGCTGATTCTAATTGGGGTAGAGACATACAGAATGAGTGGGGAACATCTTGTAGTGCCACAAAGTACCGTACTGCACCCAAAAAAATTTTTTAAAAAGTTCACAACAGTGATGTGGCTGTGTCAAAGAGGCACGTGCAGGAGTTAAGGCAAACAGTTTCTAGTAGTCAAAGTTGTAACAGTAGGAGCAAAATAAAACAAAATAAAGTAGTATTGGAATATAATCCAATGCATAAAATAAATAGCTATGAATCCATAGTGATATAAATAAAGGATTGAGTTCTTTAAAAATGGGAGAGAAGACACAATGGGATATCATTTCACACACACACACACACACACACAGTATAGCTATTATTGGAGAAAAAGAGAGAGAGAAAACAGAAAATAACAGTTGTTGACAAGGAGGCGGAGAAATCAGAACCCTTGTACATTGCTGATGGGAATGGAAGATGGTCCAATGCTACGGAAAAGTTTGATGGTTCCTCAAAAAGTTAAACATAGAATTACCATATGGCCCAGCAATCCCAGCCCTAGGTATGTGCCCCAAACAACTGAATGTAGGATCCAAACAGATACTTGTACACCAGTTGTATAGAGCATTGTGCACCATAACGAAAAAGCCCATCGACAGATGGATGGATTACAAGGTATGGTCTGTCCATGCCATGAAATATTATTCACCCCATGGAATATTATTCACCCCTAAAAAGGAATGACGTTCTGATTCATGCTACAATGTGAATGAACCTTGGAGACATCATTTTGAGTGAAATAAGCCAAATACGAAAGGACAAACATGCCTGATTCCACTTAAGTGAATTATCTAGAATAGGCAAATTCAATAGAGAGACAGTAAATTTGAGGCTACTAGGAGCTGGGGTGTTGGGGGCAGAGTGGGGGGGTGACCACTTAATGGGTACAGGGTTACTGTTTGGGGTGAGGGAAAAGTGTGGGTGATGGTAGCACCACATTGTGAGTGTAATTAATGCCACCTAGTTGTACACTTAAACATGCTTGATATGGTAAATTTTATGTTATATAGTTTATTAAAATAATTTTTTTTTTAATGGGAGAGAAGAGACAAATCTCTCGTGGACAAATCTCCTGTGCAGAGGATGATTCTGAACAATTTGTGTAGGTCCTGTGCTCTCGAGGAGGTGGACCGTGAGCCCCCTCCTTAAGTGTGGGCTGCACACCACTTCTTCCCAAAGAATCCAGCGGTTGCAGGGTGGGGGTGGGAGTGGGAAAGAGTAGCTTTACAGTGGAGAAACTTTACAAACCCTGCCTCAGTCAGACATCAAGTTCAACCTCAACCATGGAAGTCAGGTTGATAATGCATACGCTTGATAGGATGTGGTGGAATTAGCATGTTAATTCTGTGGTCTTCCTAAACCCCTATAACCCCGTGTAATCATGAGTAAAACTTGAGACAAATCCTAGTTGAATAACATTGTGCAGACTACCTGACCAGGCTTCCTCGAAGCTGTCAAGGTCATCAAAAACAGGGACCATCAGAGAAAGTGTCTCAGCCAAGAGGAGCCCAAGGAGACAGGCCAACTAAACGATGTGGTGGCCTGGGTGCAGTCCTGGAAGAGAAAGGGGGCTTTAAATAGGAACTAAGGGAATCTGAATGTAGCATGGACTTTAGTGAATAACTATATCAGTATTGGTTCATTAATTGTGACAGATTTACCATGGTAATATAAGAGGTTAATAATAGGGGAAACTTATTATGGGGTATATGGGATCTTTGCACTGTCTTCTCATTTTTCTGTAAATCTAAAACTGTTCTAAAATAAAATATTTATTTATAAATAGATTCTTACAATGCATCTTAAGTTACCCAGTTTGTAAGTATTAGAAGTGCACCTTTTTGGCAGTGAGTGTACTGGAATATTTAACCAGCCACGGTGTACTTGTCAGGTATGTATGACACACAGTGTGTTGCGTTGCACTTGGAGAGCTGGGGATGTGGAGATGGGCGAAGGACTGCCCTCTCTCAATGGTGGCAGCGTTCACAGGTGTACTACTCTGTGAAGAGAGGAAAAGTAGTGGGGAGAATGTGAGGACATTGGAGTTGAAGATACAGGTGTGAATTCTTGCTCTACTTCATTGCGATTCCATCAAGCCACCCCGCCTGGCTAACCCTCCCTGCATGGTGGGGCTAGCCGTGGCAGTCATATGGGTTTACTTAACTCCTAGGTGGCTATCACACTAAAGGATCCCCCAGCACATGCCCAAGATCAAGTAGGTCAAAATGGCAAAAACAGATGTTTTAAGTCACACTTAGAAAGTTGACAGTAATACAGGAGATAATGCAGAGTAATGGTTTTTGTGTCAATGAGTAAGGTTTTTACATAAATGAGTAAGATTTGGAAATAACTGCTGTGAATTTAGTAGGGGTTGATAGCACGTTGAAAAAAGCACATCTGTCCTGTTGGCCAGCCCCAGGCGCTTCCTGGGTGGGGGCTGGGGCCAGAGAGGGCTTGGCCTGCATTTGGAGTGGAGGTAGGGGGGTTCAGGGGCCTGAAATGCAGACCTTTGTAAAGTGACAAGCTGGGTAAGTCAGGGTCAGCCCGCCATGCCTTTAATTGTCTTCTGCCAAGTGCAAAGGTTCCGGAAACACTTAGTGTGTTGACGGATTGCATTCCTAATCAGTGTGTAATAAACCCAAGAATATAGAGATGTAAATAGGCTATTGATTTTTTTTTTTCACTTTGTTGTCCCGTCTGATTTTATTATGGTTGGGAGGGTGGAGGTTGACTCATATTACCCGCACATATGTGATCATCTCGCATGGTAGAGAAGATAAAGCTGCCTAAAATTAGAGCTGTTAGCTTTCCAGGTTTCCCTTTTCAAACTTAGAAAAGGAAGACACCTAAGCCTTTGGGGTTTTAAAAGACAAGCCTTTTGGAGTTTGAAATGTGATGGGAGCTGAGCCATCCCTGGGGGTTTTAAAAGATAAGTCTTTCGGGTTTTGAAGTGTTGGGGGCTGAGCCATCCCGCAGAGGTCAGAAGTTCTCTGGTGAAGTCACCCACGCTGCAAACCGAGCCCCGAGGCAGGGGGGGTTAAAGTTGAACTTGTCACTCGCCGGCAGCAGCGCCGGGCTTGGCGGCTGGCGGCAGTGCGCTCCCGGGGCCGCAGTTGCGCGCACTCCCGAAGCCCCCGCGGGCTGCGGCCGCGTCACTCCCTCTCCGCCAGGCCGGGGACAGCGCCGGGAGGCGGGTAAGAGGCTCCTGGGTTCCTTAAGAAAGGCGTCAATTCCAAGACGGGAGCGGATTGACTAGCTCCTTGGAGATTTTTTAGGGAGTCATGGTAGCCCAATTCCTCTTTTGTTCTGTCTTGAGGGGCAGGTTGCAGACATAAGATGTAGGGAGATTGCAGACGTTCCAGTCGCTCATTGTTCTGCCCGGAGACGGGGAAGCCTGCCAGTGGGGTGCTGCTGGCGGGGCGAGCTGAGCGCTGCGTGCAGGCACGTATGTGTGCGGGCACGCTCGCCTGTGCAGCGTGGGTGCTCCGAGGGACACACGATTTCTGCAGCTTTTGTTTTCCCTGTTGGCTCGAAACACCTTGGAACTAGAAGGCAGCGTGTCCCTTGCAACTCACTGTGCTGTCGGCTGGGGCCCCGAGTTCATGGTCTTCCCTACCTTGCCCGGTCCCCTTCTCCCGGGTCTGTGGGAGCCAGAGGCACTCACGGGAGTTTGCAGAGAGCTGCTTTCCCTGCAGCGCGGGAAGACCAGCTTTCCTCTCCTGTCCTTTTCTCAAGAGCAGTAAGAAACAGGCGTCTGGACTTTCGGAGCAATGAATGTGGATCTTGAAAGAAAATGGTGAGTCAGCCACATCAGGATGAAAAAAGCAACAAAATCAGGTGTGCATGTTTCGTCATGACAGATGTGCCGTGTGTGAACTCACACGTTACCTCCTAATTGCAACAGAAAAGTGTAAAACGGGGAAAATGGAATCACTGCCGTTCTCAGTGTTTTCCAGTTCTTTGATTTTTTTCTCTTTGGTGTCAGTAATCGTGACGGTTTAGAGGCATGCCATTTCTTTAAGGTTTTTACTGGATGTAAGCCTTTTTGTCTTTGATAAAATAAACACATTATTGCTTCTGGCCATGTTTTTAAATGATTGAAAAGTCTTTACCAAATGTCTGTTCTTGTTGCTTGTGGGGAGGATGCCATTTTCACGGGGAAATTGCTGCATTGAGATGTGTGCATACACACAGTTTGGGCATGCGTTTACTTTCTCACATGAATAGGAGTCATTTTGAAATGCATGCTTAGCGGTCATGCCAGTCAAAAGGGAAAATAGAAAAGGAGTTTGAAGAACATTTTTCACAATCTATTTGGCAGCATTTTAATTGAACAGCCTACTGCCTCACATCTTGGCTTAAGATTTAGAAAATGAATGTATGAAAATAATATTTTAACATTTCATGTCAAATTACTGAGAATTTGGTACAGATTTGTTGAACGGTGGATATATTTCTTTTCCTTGCAAAAGAGAACCTTTGAGGGTATATTCTACAGATGAAAAGAATTCCATGGATGGCAGAAAGGGAGGCATGTCTGTGCTGTATTTTATGATGCATAGTGGAATATCATTTTAATGTTTCTTTTTCTCTCTCAGATACACAGTCACTTTTTTGGCTGGGGTATTCTCATTCAGAGACATGATAAAAACACACATAAAAGCAATTTTAAAAAAAAATCTTGGAAATAACTATAAATGTTTGCATGAGCCATATATGTTGCATGAGGGTTATCCTATCCAGCTGGCTTGACAAATAAGCCAAGGAAATGCACCCTCACTGCCGCATGCCTTTAGATGGCCTGGCTGCTCCTGCAAAGACTGCCTTTGGATTTTGAGGGTTGGGGCAGCTAATATTTTATATTGCCTTTAATTATCTTTTATAGATGTTAATATTCCATGAAAAAGGTCAGGGTGGGGAAGCCGGACAAACGAGCTGGCATTTTGTGTCCACACTGACCAAATCATCTTTCCTGTGGTGTTCAACATTTGTACTTTACAGCTGGCTTTTCCTACAGCCAGGTCATTTCTGGGGCGGTGTGTCTATATCCCTGCATGTCTGAATGACTCCCAGAGTTACTTAATTACTCACTAATTGCAGAAATCCCTCCTCCGCTCCCCTTCTTAATTCCCTCAAGTTCACAGAGCAATTCCACACGTACATCTTGGGCTTCAAAAGGCAGGCCTTTGGTTCACTTTACAACTAAGGAACCTGGGGCTGAGGGGGTTAAGTGCCCAAATTCACTCAGCCAGTTAATAGGCACGTCTTGCAATGCAGCATTACTGAGTTTTAATCAGGTGGGTTTCTGCCAGTCTCTGACATTCAAAGGTCCTAGAGTTAAGCATGGTATAAGACCTGAATAGAGAATTGGTACAAGGTGCCAAAGCTGTCCTGTTATTAACTTTCGCATCCAGTGCCCAGTGCAGCAGCAGGGCAGTGAGAAGGAATTCTAGATTGAGTTTGTCAGTGGACTCCAGTTCCTGCCCCCAGGCTCCCTTTGGGGATGGTGTCAACCTACTTAGGTGCTCAAGTGGTGAAGACTGGAAAAATTGCTTGCTAACACGTGAGGTTTTCTTGGGTATAATTTACATAAAATTTATTGTTTTAAAGCTATCCATTGGGCCCTTAAAGGTGGAATAAGTGAGCAAATTTTCATATACAATCGTGCATCTGAATTGTATTGGGTAAATATTTTCATTTCCAAATATGGTTCAGCTGAGCAACCATAATCCAGCAATTATCTGAGGTGTGGGGGATTTTCTGAATTCCAGTTTACATACCATTGTGATAGAAGCAAAACACTTGAATCAAATAATTTCCAACAGAGTTGCCCAGAATGCCATATAGTCAAATGGCTTCCTAAATCATAATCTTGACTGGTGTTCTAGAGAGCTTGAGTTTATACTGTCTGGGTTACAGTTTCCCAGATTGTGTCCTAGAGGGTCTTTTTTTTTTTTTCAATTTTATTGAGATATAGTCACACAGCACACAAATCATCCAAAGTGTGCAATCACGGACTCACAGTACCATCACTCAGTTGTGCATATATCTCCATGATCAATTTTAGAACATTTTCATTACTCCAGAAAAGAAATAAGAATAAAAAAGAAAATCTGAATCACCACATACTCCTTATCCTCCTTGTATTGTTCAGGGTTCTCTAGAGAAACAGAACCAATAGGAGATATTGTAAATACAAGATTTATAAAAATGTCTCACACAACTGTGGGGATGCAAGAGTCCAAAATCCTAAACAAAGGCTATGAGGCTGAAAACTCCAATGAAGGACCTTGACAGACTCCACAGGAGGGACTGGCTGGCTGAAAAAGAAACGAAAATTCTCTTCTCCCTTAAGTCTTCAAGTGATTGGATCAAATCCAACTGATTGTATTCTCTTGTTTGTAGAAGGCATACCCTTAGTTGATCACAGATGTAATCAGCTACAGATGCAGTCACCTAACTGATAATTTGATAAACCAGCCTTCTGGTTTATCAACCAGCCGCGAAATATCCATGCAGTAATGGTTTAGGCCAGGGCTTGCCTGACCAGACAACTGGGCACCACTACCTGGCCAAGCTGACTTTTGAACCTAAGCATCACGGTCCACCCCTTGTCAACTTGGCAGCTATATGCATCACTTTAAACCATACTTAATCTCTAAATAGAACACAATAGCAGGCTTGTGTTTTACCTAACAATACTCAACTGTTCTTCATACAATCAGAAACACACTAAATCTCTCCAGAATAGAGTACACATCCTTAGGTAACATTCACTTCATAACTTGTATCTTAAATACTATGACATGAAGAATATAACTTATGTCGTATAAGAAGAAAACAAGACATTTGCTTTATGTACAAATACAAACATACTTAAAACAAGGAGGAAATATTCATACCATCATAGTCCTCGTTTCTGTAACTGATCATGAGGTCGTTGTTCATATTTATCACCACTTTCTTCCACTACCCATTCCATGTTCCGTTTACCCTCAGCAGGCACTTCAGCTGGCTGTGGTTCTTTGCCTGGTGGGGTGACCCAAGCTTTCATTCCTGAAGTTCTGGACTATTAGTAGTCCTGGCTGGATTGAGTTGTTGCAGTATTCCATTGACTTGAATTGCAGGGCATGGTAGTACTAAGAGACACCCGAGGGGATCTCTCATTCCAACAAATCTCTTCTTTACCTCCATTGTGTAGTTGCAGTACTGTTTCCCCTTGAAATATACAGTATTTCCCCAGTCTATACAGTAATCCCCTTCTTTGCCTGTTGATTCAGAGGCATGAGAAGCCCAAAGTGACCAGGTGGCCACTTCCAATTCGATAGAATCAGTGTTGTATCTCCTACTTGGAGTACTCCTCCTTTTGGAACTATGACCTGTAGATAGCAGAGATAAAGGTTTCAGGGATAGGAAGCAAAAATTTTCCTAGTAGATCACTAGGGGTGATGATGAGTGGTGCCATTCCCATTTCCACCCCTTGAATCTTGGACCCATGAATCCTTCTATGGGAGAAACAGCACCGTACAGTGGATGCCAATTCAGAGCAGACATGGCCTCCTGAGAACACTACCCCAGCTCTGCAAGGTATCATCACCTAGTTGGCATAATAATTGTGTCTTCTAAAAGGTGTTCCACCGTTCTGTCAGCCCAGCTGCCTCTGGATGATGGGGAACATGGTAAGACCAGAGAATTCCCTGAGCATGTGCCCATTCCTGCACTTCATTTGTGGTGAAGTGGGTTCCTTGATCAGAAGCAATGCTGTGCGGAATACCATGATGGTAGATAAGGCATTCTGTAAGTCCAGAGATGATAGTTTTGGCGAAAGCACTGTGTGTAGGGAAGGCAAACCCATATCTGGAGTATGTATCTATTCCAGTTAGAACAAATCGCTACCCTCCTTCTGTGATGGAAGTGGTCCCATGTAATCAACCTGCCACCAGGTAGCAAGCTGATCACCTCGGGGAATGGTGCCATATTGGGGACCGACTGTGGGTCTCTGCTGCTGGCACATTTGGCTCTCAGTAGTGGCCATAGCCAGGTCGGCCTTTGTGAGTGGAAGTCCATGTTGCTGAACTCATACATCACCTCACCACCATGATGACTTTGTTCGTGAACCCATTGGGCAATGACAGGAGTGGTTGGGGAAGGAGGATGACTTGTATCCACAGAATGGGTCACCTTATCTACTTGATTATTAAAACTTTCCTCTGCTGAAATCAGCATTCACATGGGACACAAACATCTTCATGTTTTTTGCCCACTCAGAAAGTTCTAGTCACATATCTCTTCCCCAGACCTCTTAGTCACCAATTTTCCAATCATGCTTCTTTGAAGTCCCTGACCATCCAGCCAAATCATTAACAACAGCCATGACTCAGTATACAAACACATCTCTTGCCATTTCTCCTTCCAAGCAAAATGAACAACCAGGTGCACTGCTCAGAGTTCTATGTACTGGTAGGATTTCCCCTCACCACTGTCCTTCAGGGACATCCCAGAAAGAAGCTGTAGTGCTACAGCTGTCCACTTGTGTGTAGTACTGCATACATGTGGGTACTACCTGCATATCATGCAGAACTAACTGAACCAAGCCCAAGTTTTCTCTTCCTCAGTCAACTGACTATAAGGAATTCCCCTGATTGGCTACTCAGGTCTCATGGTAACTTGGTGGCTCATGGTTAAGCATTCATTCTCTAAAAGGCCCACTAACAGGCCAAAAACTGTTTCTCAAAAGGAGAGTAATTATATGCAGAGGATGGTAAGGCTTTACTCCAAAATCCTGAGGGCCTGCATTGTGATTCTCCTATAGGGGCCTGCCAAAGGCTCCAGACATCATCCCTATTTACATTAACATTTCCAGCACCATTGGATCTTCTGGATCATATGGCCCAAGTGGCAGAGCAGCTTGCACAGTAGCCTGGACTTGTTGCAGAGCTTCCTCTTGTTCCGGTTCTCCACTCAAAATTAGCAGGTCACTCAGTAAATGAGCTTTAGTAGCACATCCAAATGAGGAACATGTTGTCTCCAAAATCCAAAGAGACCAACTAGGCAATGTCCTTTTTGGTTGTAGGAAGGGCTAGGTGCAAAATGTCTTCACCTCAGAAGAGATATTTTGACATGCCCCACACCACTGGACACCTAGAAATTTCACTGAGGTGGAAGGCCCCTGTATTTTTGTTGGATTTACCTTCCATCCCCTGACATGCAAATGCCTTACCAATAAGTCTAGAGTACTTGCTAATTCTTGCTTACTAGGTCCAATCAACATGATATCATCCATATAATGAAACAGTGTGATGTCTTGTGGGAGGGAGAAACAATCAAGGTCCCTACAGACAAGATTATGACATAGGGCTGGAGAGTTGATATACTCCTGAGATAGGACAATGAAAGTATATTGCTGACCTTGCCAGCTGAAAGCAAACTGTTTGTGATGGTCCTTACTAACAGCTTTTGAGAGAAAAGCTTTTGCCAGATCAATAGCTGCATACCAGGTACCAGGGGATGTATTGATTTGTTCAAGTAATGATAATGCATCTGGAACAGCAGCTGCAATTGGAGTCACCACCTGGTTGAGTTTATGATAATCTACTGTCATCTTCCAAGGCCAAATAGGGAGAGTAGAATGGGGATGTGGTGGGAATCACCACCCCTGCATCCTTCCAGTCCTTAAGAGTGGCACTGATCTCTGCAATCCCTCCAGGAATCCAGTATTGCTTCTGATTTACTATATTGCTAGGTATGGTGGCTTCCGCTTGGCCTTTCCTACCATAATGGCCCTCACTCCACAAGTCAGGAAATCAATGTGGGGATTCTGCTAGTTACTGGGTATGTCAATTCCAATTATGCATTGCAGAACTGGGGAAATAATCACAGAATGGTCTGGGGACCTGCTAGACCCACTGCGAGACAGATCTGAGCTAAAACTCCATCAATCACCTGACTGGTGGACCAAAGTGACATTTTGGGTGTCCTGGAATTAGTGTTATTTCTGAGCCAGTGTCTGGTAATCTCTGAAATATCTGATTGTTTCCTTTTCCCCAAAGCATAGTTACCTGGTAAAAGGACATAAGGCTCCTTGCAGAAGGCTGGGAGAAATATTTACAGTGTAAAATTTGGGCAGTGTAACAGGGTCCTTCCCCAAGGGTACCCAGCTCTCCCCTCATTGAAGGGGCTGTGGGCCTATAAACCCTCTCAAGTCTGGGAATTGATTAGGGATCTGTGACTCTCTGGATTTATAATTCAAGTTACTCTTCTGTTCACTTGACCTAGAGCTCTTCTGCTTATACAGCTCAAACAAAAATTTAGTAGACTGCCCATCTGTTTTACTTTTAGGTTCCCCATGATCTACTAGCCAATGCCATTAGTCTCTGCAAGTCAGATTATTTTGACTGCTGCTTTGAGTCTGCTCTTATGGTAGCCACACCCACTTTATCTATGGCAATTAACTGTTGCCACCTGGCTTCTGTGAACTCAAGATCCTATCAGCCCCATTGCATTTAAGGATTCCAGCTCAGTGACAGCAATTCCCACGGTAACATCTGAACTACGGAAAAGTGCAGCTACAGAGCTCCTCAGAGACGATGGAGCTAGTCTCACAAATTTATTCCTCGGAGTCCTTGTAAAAGGTGTGTCCTCTGGGCATTCCTGGGGTGTGTAAGCAGGTCTTCTGTGATGACTCCATTCTAACATTCCAGTCTGTCTAAGCCTTTGGATCCTCTCATCTACATTATACCAGGGCCATTTTGGCATTTCCACCACAGGTAATTTATCAGCCAACTTTTGATCCATGTTTTAGCCAACCACTCAAACAAACTGCAAATGCCCTTTCTAATCTCTCAAGCTACAACACTGAATGCAGAATCTCTGCTTTGATATATTTATTTATATCAATAAATTCAGCCTGATCCAACTTTATATTCCTACCATCATTATATCCTGCACCCTTAATACCCACTCCCACACATATTCCCCTGATTTCTATCTATATAAATTGGAAAACTTTTGTAGTTCTTTTGGAGTATAATGTACCCCCTCATGGGTCACGCTTTGTACCTTACCTTTCAGGGCCTGTTGGGTCTTAAGTCTAGTTATAGGTCTAGAAGAAAAGAGGGGTGGTAGGAGTGGGTCATGAAAAGAATTAGAAGT
This sequence comes from Myrmecophaga tridactyla, assembly GCA_004026745.1. NCBI lineage: Eukaryota > Metazoa > Chordata > Mammalia > Pilosa > Myrmecophagidae > Myrmecophaga > Myrmecophaga tridactyla. The sequence goes on along the minus strand of PVIY010020444.1, from coordinate 18,865 downwards.
GTCTTTCAAGCTAATTACCTCAGGGCATTCTGTTGTAGTTTCATCTGGGGAAGCAGGATTAATTGATCCAGCTAGAGGATTGAGGGCTGTTTCTCCAGGGGAGGTGGTTATAGGTTTAGCAGGCACTGAGGGTTAATCTCTTTAGGTGGAAGTTGGATAGGAGGCACCTCGGGGCGGACTGCAGGCAGGGAAGCTGTCTCCTCAGGGCAGGCTGGAGGTAGGATGGCTGTTCCTCAGGATAGACCATGACAGGTTTATCTAGCAAAGGCTCAACAGAATCCAGGGTTTCCATGTCCTCACTGCCATCATTATCAACTCATATGTCCCCATCCCAGTTTCAGGATGCCATTTTTTTTTTCCCAGTCAAGGCCCTCACTTTAACAGAAGACATCCTGTCCTGCAAGGTTGAGAATTGAGTTTATGTTGTAAATCTGCTACTTGCACAATGAGACTCTGGGTCTGGTTTTCAGAGATGTCAAGTCTGAACCACAAGAAATAAGATTTTCTTTCAGGGCACACATAGAAAAATTTACATCTTTCATTTGGTGTTAAAGTTGCAAATAGTCTTAAGCTCATCCCTTTCCCTCATAACTGTATCTAGTGTATCTAAGAACAACCAGCCAGCATCATTATACCTCTTAACTCCACAAAACTCTGTCACCCAGAGCCTTGCTTCATATAAGAGTATGATTAGAAGAATCAGATGGTGGTATTTTGCCTACCTGTGTTGTTAGCTCAAGCCATGGACTGTCTGTGCCATCTTGATTATTGGAAATAGAGTCATTAGTGCCTTTGAATCCAATCAGAGTTCAAAACCAACTGTAAACACCCATTTTTAAGATTCTGTTTCCCAAGAATCATTCCTGGTACAATTTATTAGTCATGATTCTCTAGAGAAACAGAACCAGGAGGAGATAAATAGCTGTAAATACGAGATTTCTAAAAGTGTCTCACGCAGCTGGGGGGATGCAAGAGTCCAGCCTCCCCAAGTTGAATTCTTGATATTCTCACAAGCAGTGTAGACAACCAAATCTATAGGCTGAGCCCCCAGTCTTGGGGTTTGTTCATATGAAACTTAACCCCGCAAAGGATAGGTCAAGCCTACTTAAAATAAGACCTAAGAGTCACCCCCAAGAGGATCTCTTTCGTTGCTCAGATGTGGCCTCTCTCTCCAGCCAACACAACAAGCAAACTCACCACCCTCCCCCTGTCTATGTGGGACATGACTCCCAGGGGTGTGGACCTTCCTGGCAACGTGGGACAGAAATCCTAGAACGAGCTGGGACTCAGCATCAAGTGACTGAGAAAACCTTCTCAACCAAAAGAAGGAAGAGTGAAATGATACAAAATGTCAATGGCTGAGAGATTCCAAACAGAGTCGAGAGGTTATCCTGGAGGTTATTCTTATGCATTAAGTAGATATCACCTTGTTATCCAAGATGTAATGGAGAGGCTGGAGGGAACTGCCTGAAAATGTAGAGCTGTGCTCCAGTAGCCATGTTTCTTGATGATGATTGTATAATGATATAGGTTTCACAATGTGACTGTGTGATTGTGAAAACCTTGTGTCTGATGCTCCTTTTATCTACCTTGGCAACAGACGAGTAGAACATATGGAATAAAAATAAATAATAGGGGGAACAAATGTTAAAATAAATTTAGTTTGAAATCCTAGTGATCAATGAAAGGGAGGGTAAAGGGGTATGGTATGTAATTTTTTTCTCTTTTTTCTGTTGTCTTTTTATTTCTTTTTCTGAGTTGATGCAAACGTTCCAAGAAATGATCATGATGATGAATATGCAACTATGTGATGATAATGTGAATTACTGATTATATATGTAGAATGGAATGAGCACATGTTAAGAATGTTTACCTTTCTTTCTTGTAATTTTTTTAATTAAAAAAATTTTTTTTAATTTATGGAAAAAAAACAAACAAAAATAATAGCCCTTTTAGAGTATAAAATGGTGCAGTCACTGGGATGACTGTTTGGCAACAGAAAAAAAAAAGAATTCTCCACTTGGGAAAGTTGAATTTTCCCCCTTTCTCACCATTCCCTCAAGGGGACTTTGCAAATACTTTTGTATTCACGAACACAATCATTTTAATGAACAAAGTAAGGTAAACATTTTATTATGTGGCTTAATAGAATTATGGAAAAGTATATAATCCATCTTGTTAAAAATATGCAAAAATTATTTACAAATAGATTATAAACATAAATGTAAGAGCTAATACCTCACAGCTTCTACAAGAAAACGTAGGAGAAAATCTCTGTCTTTGGGTTAGACATGCTTAGCACACACAAAGCATGACCCATAAAAGAAAAAATTGATAAATTGGACTTCATCAAAACTGAAAACATTTGTTCATATAAAGACACCACTAAGAAAATGAAAAAGCAAACCACAGATTGGGAGAAATTATTTAAAAGACATTTATTTGACTAAAAATCTTGTATCCAGAATATATAAAGAGCTCTTCAAGCTTAATAATAAAAGTTTTTAATTTTAGTGGGCAAAAGATTTGGATAGACCCTTTGCAAAAAAGATGTATGTTTGCCCACCCTGATCAAAATGGTCGTGTGAGACACTTCAGGGCCCCACCCTGAAGCCTTGAACAACAAGCTATAACTAGCAGAAACATCTTTCTCAAAGCTCCAGAAACAGGTTAAAGGTCAAATGCAGAATAAAAAAAGGCCACTTAAAAGTGGTATGATCTTGAGGTGCCTGGCTGGCCTCTCCCTTAGCCTTCAGTGGCTCAGTGCAGAGCTGGCCTGTGCTCCCAGTGTAGCTCCCTAGTCCCGGTTCTAGAGGGAGCAGAGTAACTCCTATGCACATACTGGAAGCATGTATGCCTGGCCCATTCTGTCTGGTGGTAGCCAGAAGTTGCCCTGTGTGTAGAATATGGCTCACTGACCTGTCCTGCAGAATGCTGTGGGACAGCAGTCAAGTGATGCTGCCTGGGGTAGGGGAATCTTGGCTGTAGGACATACAGTGTAGGGCACCTTGAAGAAACTACTTCCTTGGGAAGAAGGGATGTTTGTATTCATTTAAAAAGAGGAAATCTTAGGGCCACACACACACACATGCACACATGCTCAAGACAAGATGCTTAAGGATCAGGGAGGCTCCTACTCCTTGGCTGGAGCTATTCTCTAAACTGATTGTACGGATAAGCCCTGAAGGACAGCACTCACACAGGCTTTGCGTGGTCCGCAAAGACTGGGAAAAGTGTTTTCCTTTTCCTTGTTTTTTTTTCTTTGCTAGTTCCTGGCATTCTAGGAAAGCACTGTCATAAGCCTAGCTGGATTCAAGCTGAAGGGACACATGCCTCAACATCTAAATTCCAGCAATAACATGTTAAAATATCAAAATGTCCAGGTTTCAATAAAAGATTACAAAACCTACAAATAAATAGGAAGTGATGGCCCAAGCAAAGAGGAAAATTGAAGCATTAGAAGCTATTAATGAGAATGACCAGAACTGGGACATTCCAGAAAAAAACCTTTAAAAAATGGTCCTAAATATGCCCCAAGAATTAAAGGAAAACGTGGGAAAAGAACTAAAGTAAATCAGTGAAATGATAGATGAACACAAACAGATATCTGTAGAGAGGTGGAATTATGAAAAGAAGACGAGCAAAGCTGAAGACCACAGTAACAAAAATTTAAAATTCCCTAGAGGGGCTCAGCCCACAGATTCAAACTGGTCAAAGAAAGAATCAGTGAACTTGAAGCTGAAACAATGAAAACCATTCCATCTGAAGAGCAGAAGAAAGAAAGTATGAAGAAAAATGAGCAGAGCCTGAGAAACCTGTGGACACCATCAAGTATACCAAGATACTCATTGTGGGAGTCCCAGGAGGAGAAGAAAGAAAGGAGCAATGAGAATATTCAAAGAAATAATGTTTGAAAACTTCCCAAATTTAATGAAAGACAAGAATGTATACATCCCAGATGCTCAGTGAACTCCAAACCCGACAAACCCAGATAGACCCATACCAATGTATATCATAATCAAGCTGTCAAATGCCAAAGATAAAGGGGGAATTCTGAAAGCCATAAGAAAGAAGCAACATTTCATGAACAAGGGAGTTGCAATAAGATTGTGTTGATTTCACTGTGGAAACCATGGAGACAGGAAGGTAGTGGGATGATATATTTAAAGTGCCAAAAGCAAAAAATTGCCAACCAAGAATTCTATATCTGGCAAAACTGTCCCTCAAAAATGAAGATGAGGGCTGGGCCATGGTGGCTCAGCAGGTAGAGTGCTCATCTGCCATGCCGGAGACCCGGGTTCGATTCCTGGTGCCTGCCCAACAAAAAAAAAGGAAAAAAAATGAAGGTGAGATTAAAACATTTCCAAATAAACAAAAGCTGAAGGACTTCATCACCACTAGACCTGCCCTACAGAAGATGCTTAAGAGTGTTCTACAGGTTGAAAGGAAAGGACACTAGACAATAGATTGATGCTGCATGAAGAAATAAAGATCTCCAGTAAGGGTAGCAACATGGGTAAATATAGATGCCAAGACTAGTGTATTTTTGGTTTGTAATGTCACTTTTTTATTTCTTACAGAATCCGAAAGGGAAATGCATAAAATGTAATGAGAAATCAGTATTTGGGGACTCATAATGTATAAACATGTCATCAGAGACGTGAACTATATAAATGTGGAGGGATGAAGGGGTATAGGAACACAATTTATCTATACTGTTGGTATCAAATTTGGATTGTTACAAATTAACGATATTAATCCTTGGTTGCTACAAAGAAAATACCAGGGAATATGCAAGCTTACAGAGGTAGAAATTGGAGTACTGTAGCATTCTGGTACCAGCTGGCTGCAATCCTTGGGGTTCCTTGGCTTGCATCCTGAGATTTCTCTCCTGTGTTGGCTCTTCCAATTCTTGTTGGTTTTTGGGTTTCTTCCTGGGTGCCCTTCTCCAACTCCTGGCTTCCAGTTTCTTCTCTTTATAAGACTACCAGTCATGTGGATTAATGTGTCATTCAGTTGGACCATACCCTAACTGAAATGACATCTTCAGGAGGCCTACTGCCATTGGGTTCACACCCACAGGAATGCAGAATGAAAGTAAGGACATCTTCATGTTGGGGTGCCTGACTCTCCCTACCGCAGATGGCCTGGTCTAAGCTTCAAGAAGTCTGCCTAACTATGTGATGATAGTGTGAATTACTGATTATATATGTAGAGCAGGATGATAAAAAATTACGAATGTTTGCATTTGGTGTTTTTTGGTATTAATAAAAAGAATATATATATATATATATATCAACAACCTATATACAAATAGGTCTCAGTCCTGGGTTGCAATGGGGTTATATCTATATAATCTTCAAAAATCATTTCTAATGAAATTACAATTATTCTATATGTCCTTAAAAGATGAGAATGGAAATTCTTTAATTCATTTTTACAAATCTTGAATAGCCTTAATCACCAAATTTGATAAACAGAACAAAAAGAAAAACATAAAAAATGTAGACAACTTCATTTATGCATATATATGCAAACTTCAAAGTAACAGGTCAAAGCCAGCAATGTATTAAAATAATTAAATTCTGTAAAAAAAATAAGTCTGCCTAACTATGTGATGATATTGTGAATTACTGATTATATATGTAGAACGGAATGTCCATATGTTAAGAATGTTTGCGTTTGTTGTCATATTTTTTTTAATTTAAAAATTAATCAAAAAATTAAAAAAAAGCAAATTCTGAAGAGTGTGCTGGAGAAGAAATTGTGCCTCAAGGTTAACAGCATTAATTCTTGCCTGAGTTTCCAACCAGCTACAATTGTGGAAGTCAATTTCTTAAAATAAATCACATGTGTATATGTAAAAAAAGAAGTCTGCCTAGATGTCAGAGTGCAAATAGAGTCCTCAAGATCAGTTCCGGGAGCACTTGATCTCACTGTTTGTTATACGTGATGATAAAGTGGTTGGGAGGGATGTGCCAAGCCAAGGATTCGAACTTCAGGAGTAGCTTTCAATATCTAAATGAGGCACATAGAAAAGAGGTAGAGAAGGAACTTGAGAGGGGATGCTCATAAAGCAGCAGATCTCAAAGCTGGCTAGACATGGGAATTGCCTGATAAAATGCAGATTTTCGGGTTTGTGACCCTCTCATCGTTCCTACCTCAACCGAGACCTGGCTTTCTGATCAAGTGACTTTGAAGAGAGCCCCCAGTTTGTATGTTTAAAGACTTCCCCACTGTCCTTCAGTGTGTTCTTGAGGGAATTAGTTAGGGGGAGGGGAGGATTGGGAAGCAAGAATGGCCAGAGTGCAAACCTCTTCCCTGTAAGTGATGGGTACGTGGAGGTTGACTATATTATATCTCGTGTTTTATATATATTTAAGATCTTTCGACGACAAAAAGCTTTAAAACCACACACAAAGAATAGTCTCCTACTTCTGCTCGGCTCCATCGGGGAGGGGTTATTTCTAGGTTAGAGGGTGGTGACGGGGTACAATATAAAGGAGAAATGTACTGCATCTGTAACGTTTTCGTTCTTTTTTTTACAAACATCGGGAACAGATGGAGAAAATGTTAATAATCTATTTAGAAAGGTAGAAAGGACCCTGGTGTTTGTTACATTATTCTTTCTCCTTTCCTGAGGGCTTGGAATAATTTTAAGTTTCCCAACTGTTATCTCTCTAGACAACTCCTCAAACTGTTAATAGTCGTTTCCACCAGGGAAGGAGCTTTTTGGGAGAGAGAGGAGAGCAGGAATCTTCCTTTTCCTGAGTCTCCTTTTAGCGTTGGCATTTTGTGTCATGTGACAGCCAGGGTTTTATGGGTCACACCCTCTCCTTCGGGTGGCCAGGCCTGGCCAGCTCCATCTGCAGCTGAGCTGAGTGACCCAAGAGCCCATCTGAAGGAGCTCTTGGTCTCGGCTCAGAGTGAGGCTGGTGTGACTCAGGGCATATCTAGGACAGGCTGCACTCCTGCCACTTACGAGGTGATGTTTCGGTTTGCTAAAGCTGGCAGAACGCAATATACCAGAAATTGGTTGGCTTGTACAAGGGAGTTTAGTAACTTACAATTTACAGTTCTTAGGTCATGAAAATGTCCAACTCAAGGCATCAACAGGATAATACCTGGACTCTTAGGGCAGGCTGCTGGCATCCGGGACACCTCTGTCACAGGGGAAGGCACATAGCCAGCATCTGTTGGTCCTTCTCTACTGAATTTCGTCACTTTCGGCTTCTAGCTTCAGTGCCTTCTTCTCTGAGCTTCTGTGGGTGCTCTCTTAGAACTTTTCTCTTCTCCAGGGCTTTTCTAAACTTCTCTGAATTTCATCTCTCAACTTTTCTGGGCTTTCTCTGTCTTTAATTCTCTCAAAAGAGAATATTCTTTTTTTTCTGTTTTCGTTTTATTTCTTTTTCTGTTGTCTTTTTATATCTTTTTCTGAATTGATGCAAATGTTCTAAGAAATGATGAATATGCAACTATGTGATGATATTGAGAATTACTGATTATATATGTAGAACAGAATGATCATATGTTAATATTTTTTGTTTGTTGTTAATGTTTTTGTTTGTTGTTATTGTTTTCTAATTAATAAATAAATTTTAAAAAAGAGAGAGAGAATCCCATAAAAGGATTAAGACCCATTCTGGGGCAATCCTCAACTGAAATAACCCAACAAAAAGTCCCCTGCTGTTGCAGTGGGCCAGCTCGGGGTCTAGCCATGGCCTGCTCACTGGTGACCAAAAGGGGCATAAACACCCTATTCCCCAAGACCAGGGATGGGCACAGCTGATCACTGATCACAACGTTCAATTAGTGACTGTGAATTGCTGAGGGCTGGACTCTGAGGCTGGCCATTGTTTCAGACTGCCCCGGAGAGGAACAGCAGTGGCTGCTGTTTTAGCCCACTGCAGGCCAAGGCCATAGCAGAGGAGACTTAAAGACGCTGCACTTCCTCAGGACAGCTGAAGGGCTGCATTTGCTGCACAGGCCAGGAAAGTTCAGCTTTGGGGAGCCCTGGCTCAAGAGGTTCCTGGCACCCTCCTGATCCTCCCCAGGGAACTTCAAAGCCATCTGCACCCCTTTCATCAGTCTCTGGCCCATTTTTCAGTGGGGAAAGACTGAAAAAGTCCTCTCCAGGGTGACTCCCCTCCCAGAATCTGCCCTCCAGGCAAAAGCAGCCTCAGGTAAAGAAAGGCGTATAAGAAGCTATAGGGGTCAATGGTCTGGGGCAACTGCTTGACACCAGGGAGAGGGCGCTCCGTCTCCCACATTCAGAAAGGACAACCAAACTTCTGAAAACAGGGGAACTCCAAAACAAGTAACAAACAAAACAACCAGGAGACGACACAGGCCCAGGAAGACAGGGAAGACTCTGCACACTGAAATGCCTTGGACAGATCTTCTTGATGGGAGGGCTAAAGCACAAGAAAATCTCTTTCTTATCCCCAGCTGGTTACAAAGTCAAGAAACAGGTGCCTCAAGGAATAAGTCCCAGAGTTAACATTTTAGAATATTAAATGTACAGCGTACAACAAGAGTACAAGCAAAGCAAAGAAACAAAAAATGATAGCCCATCCCCAAATGAGAGTAAAAATCCAGAAGACACCAACAGAGAAATCAGAATTGGGACATAGCAAACAGTCTTTAAAACTTGATGTTAAAATGCTCAAGGAGATAAAGGAGGATGCAGAGAATGAACTAAAGCTATAAGGATGAGCAAGAAGAGATTTTTAGTAAAGAGAAAGACGTTTGTAAAAGCAATAAAACAAATGCTTGAATTGAAGATCAAAATAACTGAAATGCCAAACTCCCAAGAGAGTTTCAAAGCCGATTGGATTTTCAAGAAAAAAATCAGTGAACTTGAAGACAAGACACTGGAAATAAAAAGTAAAAATAGCCTCAGACACTTGAAACATCAAGCATACCAATATTTGCACTATGGGAGTCCTAGAAGAAGAAGAAGAGAGAGAGAAACAGGCAGAAGGAATATTCAAATGACAGAGAACTTCCCAAAACTTAGCAAAAGATGTGGACATGTACATTCAAGAAGCCCAGAGAACACCAAGCAGGATTAACATAAAGAAAAATACACCCCTTCATATATTGATCACACTGTCAAATGAAAAGGACAAGAACGGAGTTCTGAAAGCTGCAAGAGGAAAGCAATGTATTATGTTCAAGGGAGTCCCGAGTGGTTTGAGTGCTGATTTCTCATGAGATACCATGGAGGCAAGAAGGCTCAGTAGGTTGAAACAACTAAAGTGCTGAACGAAAACAACTGCCAACCATGAATTTTACATCTGTTGAGACTTTCTTTCAAAAATGCGTAGGAGATTTGGATATTCCCAGATAAAGCAAAAGCTGAAGGAATTCATCTCCACTAGACCTTGCTCTATAGGCACTGCTAAAGGGAATTCTTCAGACTGGAAGGGAAGGTCATGAGACAGTGATTCCAAGCAGCATAAAGCAATACAGACCTGTGGTAAAGGTAACCATTTGGGTAATTATAAATGCCAGCATTATTGTAGTGTGTTGTTTGATATATGACTTCAGTTCTTACTTCTGCAGGTGCTAAAATGCAGGTATATAAAAATAATGTAACAAACCTACTAGAACTAATAGGCATATAGAAAACACTTCACCCAATGAAAATAAAATACACCTTCTTTTTGAGTGCACATGGATCGTTCTCCTGGAGACATTATATGTTAGGTTACAAGTTCCAATAAATTAAAAAATTTTGAAATCGTATCATGCATATTCTCCAACCACAGTACATGAAGCGAGAAATCAATGTTATGAGGAAAGGAAATTTCACCTGTGTGGAAATGAAACAGCATACTCTGAAACAACCAGTGGGTTAAAGAGAAAATCACTAGTGAAATTAGGAAATATCTTGAGACAAATGAAAACACAATGTAACAAACCTTGTGGTATGAAGCGAAGGCAATGCTGAAAGGGAAATTTATAGCTACAAATGCTTATATTTAAAAAAGAAGAAAGCCTTCAAATCAGAGACCTAACCTAGAAAAAGAAGAGCAAACTGAACCCAAAATGATCCAAAGGAAAGAAATAACAAGATTAGAGCAGAGATAAATGAAATAGAAAAAGAGGTAAAAAACTGAAACAATAAAACAGCAAGTTGCTTCTTTGAAAAGATCCATAAAATTGATCCTTAGCTAGACTGACAAAAAAAAGAAAGAAACAGGAATCAAATAACAAAAAATCAGAAACAATAGGGGGTATTACTAACAACCCCACTGAAATGAAAAGCATTATAAGGGATACTTTGAACAACTGTAAACTAATAAGTTAGATAACCCAGAAGAAATAGAAAAACTTTTAGAAACACAAAAACTACCTATATTGACACATGAAGAGACAGAAGATCTCAACAAACCATTTACTAGTAGGGAGATTGAATCAGTCATCAAAAACCTCCCAATAGGCAGATAATTTTAAAATATTGGGAAAGTCCCTCAGGGACTGGAGGAAAAATATGGAATTATTAAGCTTTCCTGGTGAAATCCCTGATACTGTCTCAAACCCTAGGGACTCCCAAGTGAATAAGCTACCTTGATCTTGAGGCTTTCTCTTATGAGGCTTGTTTCTGTAGCAGGAAAGCTAAGCTACCTATAGTTATTCATAAGAGTTATTTCCAGAAGTCCTCTTTTGTTGCTCAGATGTGGGCGTTCTCTCTCTAAGCCCCACTCTGCAAGGAAAACCATTGCCCTCCCCGCTACGTGGGACATGACTTCCAGTATCCCTGACAGTGTGGGAGATGATCCCCAGGGATGGGCCTGGCCCTGGCACCATGGGATCAACAATTCCATCCCGACCAAAACGGGGAAAAGAAGTGTTACAAATAAGGTATCAATGGCTGAGAGAGTTCAATAGAGTCCAGAGGCTACTCTGAAGGTTACTCTTATACGAGCTTCAGTTCGACATTGCTACCTATCATAGTTTGCCAGACCCCAACCAAAGCAATTCCTGCCAACCCTAAAGAAGACTGAGGGTGTTATGTGAGATTATACAAAGACTCCATGCACTAGGATTACTTTCCAGAAACTTACAATCTCCAGGATGTTCCTAGGATAAGTCCTGAAACCCAGAAGGGCTAGCCTCTCCAAGAACATCAACTAGTTCCATCCCCTATCCCATCTTATCGACAGCCCCTTCCAGGATGAAAAAGTTAGAATGGACATAGCCCAAATAATCCTAATGACTGGGAGAAAGATCAAAGGAGAAGGAGGAGTTACAACAGAGAACTTAGGATTTAACAAATGACTATGAGTGCTGAATCATTATATTGATATTTCTTTTAGTCTTCAGTGTCTTGGAGCGGCTAAAAGGAATAACCTAAAATTGTGGAACTGTAACCCATACCAAACTCTGAAATCTGTTCTAGAACTACTTGTTACAGTGTACTTTGAAATTTATTGCTTTTTTGTATATATGTATATTTCACAATAAAAAATGTTAAAAAAAAAAAAAACTCCAATAAAGGGAAACCAAGACCATATGGCTTCAGAGGGAAATTTTACCAAGTATTCCAAGAAAACTTAACTTGAATTCTGCTGAAACTCTCCTAAAATATTGAACAGGAGGCAACACACCTTAACTCATTCTGTGAGGCCAACTTCACTGTCAGACCAAAACCACATAAAGATACCACAAGAAAACTACAGACCAATGTCTCTTATGAATATAGATGCAAATATCCTCACAAAAAGTAGCAAAACAAATCCAACAGCATATTAAATAATTATACAGAATGATCAAGTGGGATTTATCCCTGGCATGCAAGACTTGTTCAACATAAAATCAATTAATGTAGCACACCACATTAACAGAATGAAGGGGGAAAAAAACACATGAGCATCTCAATTGATGCAGAAAAGGCATTCGGCAACATATAGCACCCCTTCTTGTTAAAAACATTAGAACACCAGGAAGAGAAGGAAACTTCCTCAACATGATAGAGGCCCATAGCTGACATCCTACTTAACAGTGAGAAACTGAAAGCTTTCACTCTAAAATCTTGGACAAAACTAGGAAGCCCACTGTCACCACTGTTATTCAGCATTATACTGGAAGTTCTTGCCAGAACAGTTAGGCAAGTGGGGAAAAAAAAAAAGACACTCAAATTGGAAAGGAAGAACTAAAACTTTCCCTATTTGTAGATGACCTCATCCTAAATACAGACTATTCTGGTTTGCTAACTGTCGGAATGCAACACACCGGAAACAGATTGGCATTTACTATAAGGGGATTTATTTTGTTAGTTCTTCAGAGGAAAGGCAGCTAACTTTCCACTGAGGTTCTTTCTTACGTGGGAAGACACAGGATGGTCTCTGCTGGCCTTCTCTCCAGGCCTCTGGGTCCCAACAACTTTCCCCGGGGTGATTTCTTTCTGCATCTCCAAAGGCCTGGGCTGAGCTGTGAGTGCAGAGATGAGGTATGCTGAGCTGCTTGGGATGTGCTATGTTGTGCTCTCTCATTTAAGCACCAGCCAGTTAAGTCAAACGTCATTCATTGCAGCAAGCACGCCTCCTAGCCGACTGCAGATGTAATCAGCAACAGATGAGGTTCACATATCATTGGCTCATGTCCACAGCAACAGAACTAGGTGCCTTCACCTGGCCAAGTTGACAACTGAACCTAACTACCACACAGACATACCTGAAAAATCTGCAACAAAACTCCTAGAGCTCATAAACAAATTCAGCAAAGTGGTGGGGTATAAGATTGGCAACCAAAAATCAGTAGCATTTATGTACACGTATAATGAATAATTGGAAGATGAGATCAAGAAAAAAAATCCATTCACAATAGCAACCAAAAGAATCAAATATCTGGGAGTAAATCTCACTAAGAATGTAAAAGACTTTTCCAAAGAAAACTATAAAATATTGCTAAAAGAAATGAAAGAAGACCTAAATAGATGGAAGGACATTCTGTGTTCTTGGATTGTAATACTAAATATCCTGAAATGTCAGTACTGCCCAAACTAGTTTATGGATTCAATACAATCCCAATAAAAACTCTCTGCAGATATGGAAAATCCAGTCATCAGATTTGTACAGAAGTATGAGGGGCCTTGAATATCCAAAACCATCTTGAAAAAGAATGAAATTGGACCAATCATGCTTCCCAATCTTAAAACTTATTTCAAAGGCATGGAAATCAAAACGGCCCAGTACTGGCACCGGGCAGACATATAGACCAATGAAATATAATGAAGAGCTCAGAAATAAACCCTCACATATATAGCCAATTGATGATTTTTAAAATTTATTTATTTATTTATTAAACATTACATACAAACACAAACGTTCTTACCATATGGTCATTCCATTCTTGATATATAATCAATAACTCCCAATATCATCACACTTGTATATTCATCATCATGATCATTTCTTGGAACATTTGCATCAATTGAGAAAAAGAAAGAAAAAAAAAAACAAAAAAATTCATGAATACCACACCCCTTACTCCTCCCTTTCATTGATCACTAGCATTTCAATCTAAATTTATTTTAACATTTGTTCCCCCTATAATTTATTTATTTTTTAATCCATATGTTTTAATTGTCTGTTAATAAGGTAGATGAAAGGAGCATCAGGGGCAGGCCACGGTGGCTCAGGAGGCAGAGTTCTCGCCTACCATGCCAGAGACCTGGATTCGATTCCTGGTACCTGCCCATGCGAAAGAAAAGGAGCATCAGACGCAAGGTTTCACAGTCATATTGCAAAAGCTATCATCAATATACAGTCATCTTCAAGAAACATGGCTACTGAACACAGCTCTACATTTTTTGGCAGTTCCCTCCAGCCTCTCCATTGCACCTTACCTAAAAAGATGATATCTATATAATGCATAAGAATAACCTCCAGGATAACCTCTGGAATCTCTCAGCCATTGACACTTTATTTTCTCTCATTTTGCTCTTCTCCCTTTTGGTCAAGAAGGTTTTCTCAGTCCCTGGATGCTGAGTCTCAGCTCATTCTAGCATTTCTGTCCCAAGTTGCCAGGAAGGTCCACACCCCTGGGAGTCATGTCCCACATAAAGAGGGGGAGGACAGTGAGTTTGCCTGTTGTTTTGGCTGAGAGAAAGAGGCCACATCTGAGCAACAAAAGAGGTTCTCTTTGGGGCAACTCTTAGGTAGACCTGATTTTAAGTGGGCTTAGCCTATGCTTTGCAGAGTTAAGTTTCATATGAACAAACCCCAGGATTGAGGGTTTGGCCTATTGCTTTGGTTGTCCCCACTGCTTGTGAGAATATCAAGAATTCTCCACTAGGCCAATTGATTTTTTACATTAGGGCAAAGGCCACTTAAATGGGAAAGAATAGTCTCTTGAACAAATGGTCCTGATAAAACTGAATCACCATTTGCAAAAACAAAATAAAAAAACCAAGTACCCCTGCCTTACACCTTATTAAAAAATCAACTCAAAATCACTTAAAGTCCTTATAAAAGCCAGAACTATTTAAGTCCTAAAAGAAAACGTAGGTAAGCATCTTCCAGACCTTATGTTAGACAATTGTTCCTTAGACCATACAACCAAAGCACAAGTAACACAAGGGGAAAAAATCGATAAATGGGGCCTCATCAAAATTAAAAAGTTTTTTGCCTCAAAGGACGTTATCATGAAAGTAAAATGACAACCCATATGATGGAAGAAAATATTTGGAAAGCATATATCTGATAAAGATGAACTATCCAGAATATTTGAAGAAATCCTTCAATTAACAACAAAAAAACAACAACTGAATTTAAAGACAAGCAAAAGACTTGAATAGACACCTCACCAAAGAAGATATACAAATGGCCAGGAAGCACATGAAAAGATGCTCAGCATCATTAACCATCAGCAAAATGCAAATTGAAACTACAATGAGATACCAATTCACACCCATTAGAATGGCTGCTGTTAAAAAAAACTGCAAGTTAACAAGTATTAGAGAGGATCAGAGAAATAGGACATTCATTCATTGCTAGTAGCAATGTAAAATGGTGCAGCTGCTCTGTACGTTTGGCAGTACCTCGGAAAGCAGAATAGACTATAATGACCCAGCAATCCCACTACTAGGTATAAATTCAAAAGAATTGAAAACAGGGACTTGAACAGATAATTGTTCACCAGTATTCATAATGGCATTATTCACAATTACCAAAAGACAGAAGCAACCCAAGTGTCTCTCAACTGATGAGTGGATACATAAAATATGGTATATACATATGATGGAATATTGTTCAGCTATGAAAAGCAGTGAACTCCTGACACGTGTGACAACTTGGGTGCAAGGTCCACCCATGTTGAGTGTCCTCTTTTCATCAAAGCAATGGTGAATTTATTAGTGAGGACAGAGCAGTCCAAAAATATACATAGAGGCCAAGTAATGTTTCATTATGTTGGGGTTGTTCCTATGCCAGTTTAATTCACTGAGAATTTAACTATATGCATTGCAAAAAAAAGAGAAAGAAATGCAGCTTCCATCCTTAGCATTCTGCAAAGTGACTGCAAGCAGCAAATGCCTTTGTATGTCTAATAGGCATACAAACCAAAAATGTAGCACAGCACAGGTTGTGCCTGTTTGCCTCCCACTCACTGGATAAATGGGCCAGCTCCCTGCCTGTCCTTACGCTGGCCCTGAGGAGAGACGGGACAAAGTGAACAGTGTCATGACTGGGGACACGGACAAGCCTTGTGGCAGCCTATGGCTTGGAGAGGAGGGAGGTCAGGAGAATGCCAAGAGTCGAGGGTCTGGATGGGAAGGAGCCAGCTGTACTCTGGAGGCAGGGTGAAGAAAACTGAGGCCCAAAGGAATGAAGCCAATGACCTCATGGGGCAAACAGACCCAGTCTAGAAATCAAACCGTCACCTCTAGTGTATGGGAAGCTCGTATTCCGAGATGGGCTGGCTGGGACTCGTCTCCATACCAAGATCACCAATGGTATTTGATTAACAGTCATGTTGGCGGGATTTCTTCTCGACTCTTGTGTTTTTCCAAACTGGTTTCTTGCCTTTGGAGTGTATACTACTGGGCAGCATGACATCTGGCCTCTCCCTAGGTCTTTTCCTTGTGACCATGTTCCCACACTCACCTCCAGAGGCCGCCAGTGGGTGTGCTCTCTGCCAGCTCCCTGGGTGCCTGCCTGCTTGCCTCTGCAAGCACGTGGGGGAGGCGAGTGGAATTGTTTTTTTTTTTAACTTTTGTTATTGTACGGTATAACATATTGCATACAAAGCAAAGAAATAAAAAACCAATAGTTTTCAAAGCACTCTTCAACAAGTGGTTACAGGACAGATCCCAGTTTGTCATGGGCTACCATATGAGCCTCTCAAATTTTTCCTTCTAGCTGTTCCAGAATAGAGGAGGCTAGAAGGCTTAAATACTTTTTTAGCATCACAGTCGACTTTTTTCTTCGTCTTCTTTTTTTTTTTTTTTTGTGAAAAACAGCATATATGCAAAAAAGCTATAAATTTCAAAGCCTAGCACCACAGTTAGTTTTAGAACATATTTCAAACTTTGACATGGATTACAATTTCACAATTTTAGGTTTTTACTTCTAGCTGCTCTAAAATACTGGAGACTAAAAGAGATATCAATGTAATGGTTCAGGACTCATATTCATTTGTTAAATCCTATCTTCTATGTATAACTCCATGATCACCTTTGATCTTTCCATCCCTCTCTTTAAGGTTGTTTGGGCTATGGCGATTCTAAATTTTTGATATGGGAAGGGTCTGTCACTAATATGGAGTGGGGAGATGGAACTATCTGATGTTCTGGAGCGGCTGAGCTAGGTTTCAGGACTTATCTGGACCAGGGACCCATCTGGAGGTTGTAGGTTTCTGGAAAGTTACTCCAGTGCCTGGAACCCTTGTGGAATCTTTAAAATTGGCCAAGGTATTCTTTAGGATTGGCTGGAGTGGTCCTGGTTGGGGGTTGGCAGGTTATAATGGGTTGCAAGGTCTATCTGAAACTTGCATAGGAGCAGCTTCCAGAGTAGCCTCTCAACTCTATTTGAACTCTCTGTGCCACTGATAAGTAATTACATTTCTTTTTCCCCTTTTGGTCAGGATGGAATTGTTGATCCCACGGTGCCAGGTCTGGATTCATCCCTGGGAGTCCTCTCCCATGCCACCAGGGAGACTTTCACCCCTGGATGTCATGTCCCATGTAGTGGGGAGGGCAATGATTTCACTTGCAGAGTTGGGCTTAGAGAGACTGAGGCCACATCTGAGCAACAAAAGAGGTCCTCCAGAAGTAACTCTTAGGCATGCCTATAGGTAGTCTAAGCTTCTCTGCTACCTATATAAGCTTCCTAAGAGTAAGCCTCATGATCGAGGGCATGGCCTATTGATTTGGGTGTCCCCAAAGTTTGACACAATATCAGGGGATTCCCTGATGGTAAGGTTTAATAGTTCCATATTCTTTCTCCCCTCCCTCAGGGGGCTTTGCCAATACTTTTTGATTATCTGCTTAATATTCTCTAGGATGTTTCCAGGCATTCCAATAATCTATACAGGATTAAAGGACCTCTTTCTCATTCTGTGCTCTCTGTGTTTCAGTTCAAATGAGCTATACAGATAGGTTGAATTAGATTATGCCCTACAGAAAATTTCAGTTCCAGGTCAAATAAACCTTTCTTCCATTGGTCTCAAAGAGTATGTGTGGTTCTGAAATACAGACTGTCTTTCTTACCCCTATGTTCTGAATTACTTTAACCCCAACCTGTTTGGCTTTATTCTTTAATATCAAGTTATATATATATATAAAACAGCCTCTCAAAATCCAGAAATATTAATGACCACTCCCAACTTAATGTGTCTGCTCTAAAAGCTTACAATCTAGGCCCCTGTTTTCTTATAAGCATTTTCTAAAGGTGACCATACACTGTTCTTTTGTTTCTGGCTTATTTTATCTCACCAAATGTCCCACATGTTCATTCACATTTTTGCATGTCTCACGACTTTGTTCCTTTTTGTAAAAGCACAACCTTCTTTCATAAGTATACACCATTGTTCAGCAGTCTATTTCTCCATCAGTGTATCCTTCAGCCACCTGCATTCATCGAGCATTATATAGAAAGCCCAAAGTCCACAGTCCATCAGCATTCTCAATTTTACATAATTTCATTGTTTTCAAGAGAAAGAAAACCAATAACACACCCTCACCAAATAGAAAATCTAAATTTCCTCTTAACTCTTGTCCCTCACCCCATTATTTACCTCTGCTGTTGCTGTGGTAGTGCTAATGGTTTCCATTTGAACATAGCTCATAGAATATAATAGCAGTTCCCCCCTGTACCCTGGACTTAAGCATTCTGTATACAAGAATCGTATCTTTGAAGTAATTATTATGAGAACTCATTCATATTTCTAGTGTGAATCAGTGGGACACATAGGCCTATACAACCCCTTTCAATCTTGTTCACCTTCAATATGGTAATATTACTTCTAGACCCACTAGAGGACCACCATTGCTCCAATCTATTCCCTCACATTGGAGTTCAACTTCATTAGCTAACAGTTTACCCATCTCTACTTTCTATGGATCTCTAAGTCCCCTATATTCTGTATATATTGTAAGCCTCTGATTATACCTTTATGCTAGTCATAAAAATGGAATCATACA
Source organism: Myrmecophaga tridactyla (assembly GCA_004026745.1). Taxonomy (NCBI): domain Eukaryota; kingdom Metazoa; phylum Chordata; class Mammalia; order Pilosa; family Myrmecophagidae; genus Myrmecophaga; species Myrmecophaga tridactyla. The sequence goes on along the minus strand of PVIY010020444.1, from coordinate 216 downwards.
GTATTTATCCTTTTGTGTCTGGCTAATTTCACTCAGCATTATGTCCTCAAGCCTCATCCATCTTGTCATGTGCTTCAGGACGTCATTTTGTCTTACAGCTGCATAATATTCCATCGTATGTATATACTACATTTTGTTGATCCACTCATCTGTAGATGGGCATTTGGTTTGTTTACATCTTTTGGCAATTGTGAATAATGCTACTATGAACATCAG
>PVIY010020443.1:0-44034 GCA_004026745.1 Myrmecophaga tridactyla | reverse complement strand
GGAAATATCAATTTTATAAACTCTGTGACATCAGTCTACTCATTAACAGTCACAATATTAGAGATTTCATTGAGTCCATTATCACCTGCATAGACTTAAAAAGTGAAGCCAGTTTGTAATAAATCGCAATGATAATCCAACCCTTTGCATCGGTGTGGTGCATCTGTTACAGTTCATGCAGGAACATTTTTATAATGGCCCTATTAACTACCGTCTATTTTTCACCATAGAGTTCACTTTGTAGTGCAGACCTTTGTATTTCATTTACTTTTTAATTTTTATTCTAGTAACATATAGCAACATAATATTTCCCCTGTCAACTGCATTCTAATATAATTCAGTGCTGTTAGTTATGCTCATGATATCGTGCTGCCATCACCACCAATCATTCAGCGTTTCTATTTGGGCTGGTGAAAAAGTTTGGTAAAGTTCAGCAGGATTATGATTCTCTGATGAACAATTTCAATCTCACATTCAAGCTGAGCATTTCCATGATGACTGCAGACAGTGCAGACAGCCCATGGGCTGTGACCACCCTAAGCACAACTGACACACAGGAAACCTAGAGGATCCAAGCTGGGCCATCCCATAACCCATTTCCCACATGTGCGTGATCAGAGTATATCCGTGGGAAGGCACAGTAGAGCCTCGTGAGCCTGCTCTCCCAGGAGAGGCTCCATTTTCTGGGATCGAGTTTATTCCTATAATGTAACAGCCTAATCCTAACTGTGCCTATCACGGAAATCTGCGTTTCTGTCTTCCGTGTTTCCACCTAGTTGGAAGAGGCCGTCAGGCCTGAGGAAGAAAGGCCTCAGTAGGGCGAGTCTCTCGCTGACCTGGGTTTCAGTGTTAAGAACTGAGGAGAGTTCAGTCTGACTGGCAGCATCTTCACATTTATGTGCTTCCTTTCGAGCCAGGGGTGACAATTCAATCCATCATTCTGGGTTTGGAAATATTTTTTCCTGTTGTAACTCACTGAGCTAATGTCCTTCGATCATTCATACCTGCTATTTTCAGCCCTAGGTGCATATCTCAGAAAGTGGCTCTGCTGATATATTCTGAATCACCTGGTCCTCTGTACAGCAAGGTGAACCCTATGTAGGGAATGGGAACCATTTCTTTCCAGCAGTCTCAGCCCCCTGCCTCCTATCCTATCTACTGCATCTTTACCATGAGCAACTCCATTCTTGGAGCCTTCACCTGAGGGCAAAGGAGAAATTCATCAGCAGATGTTGGACAGAGGTGCTGGTGGAACCAGGGGTCAGCCCCAGGTCCTCCTATGGACTTGGAGGATTGAGGCAAGTCTGAGATTAGGCACAAAGCTCTGAAGTTAGGGGTGACTGTATAGTAAATAATTTATTTCTTCAACTAATTATAGTTTTAAAAAAAATTTTGAGAGCAGCACTTGTCATTTACAAGTTCACAACATGCTTCTGAAAGTAATGTATCGATGTATATGGAGAACACTACAATTGTGGATACACTTTCTCCAGCAGTCCCTTATTATTCACAAAATGGTACCAGTCTCCTGGGAGTAGAATTAAATGTAATTTTTTTTTGATGATGGTGGCCAGGTGGTGATGGATATCTTAACACTTAATTATGGAATAATAATTTAATGAAAGCAGGATATAAGCCCCAAGTTTTTACTGCGTATCTTTAGCTACAGATTATAAATGAATCTGTTGTAATACATTTGAAGAAAAAATACAATTAATGTTTTGTTCTGTTGTTGAAATCACCAGAAATAGAGTTATCATTACAATCAAGACTAACTTAAAATAAGCTATGTGTGGTTTATAACTGAGCCATAACAGTAAAATGCTTTCAACTTTTATACTTGCTTGAAAGCTTTAAGCGACCCAACTTCCAACAAACACTGGAGCAGAGCATATGACTTCACATAGACAGTGGGTCTCTTTGTACTGCTAATATGGTGCAATTGCAGCCGGAGACAATATGTCAACTGAGGGGCAGGGCTGATTCCAATGAAACTTCATTTATAGAAACAGAAAGCAGCTCTGCAAGTTCAGAGCCCTCAAAGATTAATTTAAAATTATCTACCTGGCTCCCATGACTTTGTCTTTATTTCCTTAGTTTAAACATGTCATCTTATTTTTTTGTTTTAATGAAAATAATTTCAAATACCTATTTCAGATACTGTGTTATCTAAGTTGAATAATAATAAATCATAAAAAGGATATTCTATTTACAACTCAATTGAAAAACTTCTTTTAGAGATGGAGCAATCATTTGGTTCAAGGGATTTTAAGCTATTTAAATATGAAGGATAGTCTATTTGAAAAATTGTCTGTGTTGAGAGCTTTGGTTGAAAGCGTGGGTAATCCAGAGTCCTCCCCACCAGCTCTGCTGAGGGCATTTTGGATTCAAACTCTAAGGGCAGAAAACTCAGAACACCACAGAGGCAGGGTAGGTGACGTAAGTGTGTGACTACTTCAGGTGAAAGATAATAAAAAATTATAGGAATTAGAAAATCCAAAGCTCATTTACAGGGAGACATCCTATCTCATTGTTACACTGAGTGATTTCTGCCTGTTTTGCCAGATGCTCTGTTCACAAGAGTGACAAAATTGTCATTTCTTCTTTTTACCTTAACAATGTTTAGGTAAATACTCAATTTTAAAGTTGGCTGCTAATTGGAAAATGATAGATTAAAACCAACACTGATCAGACATAAGTAACAATGGTGTGGAGCAGCTACCAATTGGGTGACCCGAGGGTCACCTAAAATACTTCTTTGTTTCACTGCCTTCTAACACATACCTTTTTACTGTAAACTTACAGCCAGTTTTATCCAGACCAAATGATGGGGGAAGTTTTTCCCAAAATTGAAAGAAATAGAAATAAAAATTCAGTTTAAATAACTTTTCCCACATTTTCAGTGTAATATATAACAAAAGTATCCTATATAAGGAGATATCAGAGGCAATTAACTTTAATGCTGAATAAATTATTTTAAGAGGAAAAAAATCCCCTTAGAATCTGCATTACTATAATAATAATGTTCATGTAGAGCTGATCTTTAAAATAACAAGTAGTTTATTAAATAAAATGTCATGTTAACAATTTATATTAATTGATAGTTTATCAATGAAGTTTTCAATGACAAATGACATCTGAATAATATCTGGATTCCCTTATTTATCATCTGTTTTATTGAAAAAGCTTCCTATGTAATTTAAAACTAATTTTCTCTGGACCTCAAAAGTATTATTTGCCGAATAAGAGCTTTTTCTGTCATGTTCTTTTAGGCTCAGGGATTAGTGTATCACTAACAAGTGATTGATTATTATAAAAGGTTCTCTATACTGGCTCTGGTACTAGACTCTACATCTTTGGAGGTCCTTAAGCAAAATCGTGAATTTGGTTAATTTTGCATGCATGTCTCATCTCTTTCCCTTTACCAAGAAGAGCAAAATAAAATAAAATTTCCCTCTTGGATGAGTCTGGCCCTGGTACCATGGAATGAGCAATGCCATCCTGGCCAAAAGGAGGGAAAGGAGTGTAATAAATAAATTGTCAGTGGCTGAGACAGTTCAAATAGAGTTGAGAGGCTACTCTGGAGGTCACTGTTACGCAAGCTTCAATTATACATCGCTACCTATCATAGCTTGCCAAACCTCAAACAAAACCATTCCAGCCAATCCTAGAGAACACCCAGGGCAATATATAAGATTCTACAAAGGTTCCATGCACAGGGGTATCTTTCCAGAAACCTACAACAGATGGGTCCCTGGACCAGGTAAGTCCTGACACCTAGAGGGCCCAGCCTTTCCAGAACATCAGCTAGTTCCATCTCCCTATCCCTTATTACTGACAGCCGTTCCACAATGGAAAAGTTAGAATGCACATAGCCCAAATACCCCTAAAGAGTAGGAGAAAGATCAAAGGGGATGTAGGTTTAACAAATGAGTATGTAGGTTTAACAAATCAGTATGATTGCCAAATCATTATAACAATTTATCTTTTAGTCTCCAGTATCTTAGAGCAGCTAGAAGTAAAAACCTAAAATGGTGGAATTGTAACCCATACCAAATTCTGAAATCTGTTCTCCAACTAATTGTTGCACTGTGCTTTGAAATTTATTGCTGCTTTTGTATATATGTTATTTTTCACAAAAATAAAAAGTGAGGATAAAGAAATATATTTTCCTTCTAACCTCCTATATTCTTGAGCAGCAAAAGGGAAAATCTGAGATGATGGTATGGTAGCCCATGACAAACGCTGGGATCTGTCCTGAAACTACTTGTTAAAGAGTGCTTTGAAAATTATTGCTTTTTTCTCTCTTTGCTTTGTATATATGTTATATGATGAGAAGATTTAAAAATTTCCCTCTGTGACTATCCTTGAAATGTTCATTCCCTCGTTCCATATTTTTCACCAATTTATCCATTCATTTCTATTTAAATATAAAATACACACTCTGAAGAATTTTTATCATGATACTAAACTTTAAAAAAAATAACAAAAGTTCCACAAAAATTCTTTCGACTTATTGCATGATGTCCAATCATTGTCATGTGTTATATATTGCTTTACACACTCACACCCATTTATAGAAACACTCGTGCATGTGCAGTCATTGCAAGGTTTATGCATTTTCTCATTTTGTTTTTACAAATGTGATGCTAAGTTATATTTACCTCTGCAAATTTTTTTTCCGTCTAATCATAGTGAATATCTTCATTGCCCATAGTACAAACTTAACTCTTTTTAGCAATTACATCATATCTACATCATGACATATCATCATTTGTGCAACATTCCATTATTGATCATTAAGTTTTTATATGGTTGTTTTGACACAGTTCGGCTATGATAGTGGAAGTGACTCCTACTTTGCAATACCTTTTTCCAGGGCACTTTATTTAAAAACCTGATAGACAATTAATTTCATCTAGTATCAGGCAATTAGTCAACTACATCTATGTAAGAAGAGGAAAGAAGGAGGTGTGGTAGAGAAATTAGACAAAGTGGGTATAATGATACATTCTCGCAAAGAATCTGCCAGAATAATAATTTCTATTTTATAAACATTCTACTGAAATAATTTTACAATAAAATATACAAATGTCAAATGTTTGATTAATTTTTATAAAGTAAACTTGCCTGTTTATCCACCATACATTCAAATATAGATATGATAATAATCATATCTATTTTTTATTATGTACAGATACACAGAGATAGATATTGAAGTAAAGGTAGATATAAGTGAGTGGGTTAGGTAAAGAAATTTAGGTATAAATATACGATGCAGTGAGGAGCACAGTGGCTTGTGGCATCAGCAGCCCATTCCCATAAACCCTACTGGAAGTTCCACTTGTCAACTAATCTGCCCCAGAGTTTTCTGCAAATCTCAGTGACCCTCAGCATCACCTCAGTTACTGGAAGTAGGAGCCAGAGTGTTATTAGAAAATTTAATTTCTCCTCTCACTGATTCTAATAGTACAGTTTTTTATGACCACATCACAAATAGCCATTTTGTTATGTTCGTGTTCTTTCCATTGCACTTGCTGTGTATAAAGAAACTTCAGCAAGCAAAAGCATCACTTAAGGAATTTTCCTTCAGAGAAATCTATAAAACCTGTAGAGTAAGCCAGTCTCATAGAATAGCTTAATCAAGGTAAAGATCACAGAAAATAATGGACCTGAGAATGACTGTAATGAGATGGTCATGAAAAATCTTTGCATCTAAAGGAGGAGAAAGGGACTGCAAAAATCACATATATATTATTTACTTAACTCAATTAGAATGTTTGTTTTGTTCTAGGCATATTGTCTGGATTAATATTGGACTCATACTGAATATTTAATCTGTTTGACAAATTATCATGTTGATCACTTACTAAGTCCATAAACATTTATTGAAAAAACAGGGATTCTACAATGTATCCTTTGTCCACCATAAACACAATATATAAATTTGAGAAATTTTCTCCTCTATAAAACTATTTCAAAATTTCCAACTTTTTTCATCCTTCAGTCATTAATTAGTTTTTGTACTATCACAATATCAAATTAATGTGATATCAACAGCATCAACAAATGAACTCATACCAATTCTTTTTTCCACTCAGAACGCTTTGAAAGAGTACTCTAGTCAATAAAATTAAATCAGCATTGCACTGTAATTTCTGATGTATGCCTTAACTTTTTCAACTATTTTACTAAATTACTTAATGAAGTTGTAACACATTTATCTGGATTAGCCACAGGTTTTGAATGGTCATTCTTTTATTTCATCAATTATTAGGATTAATATAATCGTAGTTTGTGTAACTTAGTCCATACAATTCGAACGAGTAAATTAAGAATTCCTAAAGAAAAAATACAGACAACTCTCATAAAATGACAATCAGAAAGATTAAGAAGAAAGAAGTTTGTTGTGTTATTGACCTACAAAATTCCTCTTAGTAATATGGAGTCTGTTGTTTTGTAAATGGGGTGTGTGAGCCTTATATCATCTTCTCTGATGCCTTTTCTGACATAGGAATTTTCCACTATCCCTGATTTCCAATATGTTATGAAACTTCTTGGTTGATTATGTTAATTATATGTGAAAATTCCTGTACTCATTTTAGAATAATCCATTTGGAGTGTATTTCAAAAAGTCATTTTAAGCACTGCCCAAGATTTAAGTAGAAATCATTTATTTGATCATTTTTTCTATCTATTCAGAGTAATTTATGTAGTGAGCTATAATAGTATGAATTACTTAGAGAGGTTTAATAGTTACAGAATGTTTGAAATAACTTTTCTAAATGAAAATGCAGATTACTAAAGAGGAGAAAAACATAATTATCATTAATATATTTCTTGATTAACATGAAAAAAACATTTGATACAAAAGAAAGCATTCTTAGAAATCAAAATGATATTGCAGCGTAATGCTGTATTTTACTCTGATCTCTTACTGTAATAAACCTTGATATTTGCTGATGTCAGTGAACATATTTCTGCATTTTAATGGCATTTTGAGAGTATTTTATTGAATAGCCCCTTATTGAAGAGGCTTATTCTTTTTTTAATATATTATAAAAGTAGTAAAGTTATATGATCCTTTGTGTCTACAGATTTTATTACATTTTTTTCCTTAAGGTACATCTCTGCAAGTGAGATGAGCCTATACAGACACTTTGACTCTTAAGGATATTGTGATAAATTGACATATATTTTCTCATTTCTAGATTCTACTACTATGTGATCAACAATGATGTCATGAAAGTCCCCAACTGTGTCCCTGTGACAGCTCTAGAATGATTCTCATAGACATGGTAAAAGTATTTTAATATTTCCTGCTTTCCACTATAGTTTTACATTATCTATAAGTAGCATAACAGAATATCCAAAGCAATGAAATACAAAAGAAATGTTAAAATTATTAGCTTAAGAAATCACTGTTACAAAGTAAATTGAGATGCTTAAAAACCAACAATATCACTTTTAGTGTCATGTGACAATTTTATATTAGCAATACTGAAAAATGTTAAGCTGTATATGTTTATTCAAATGGGAACAAAAATGCAATTTCTTATATAGCCAAAGAAAAATTATTTGGAGAAGTATGCTTTCACAAAGAAGTTAATTGTTTACTTCTTTTTAATAATTGTTTCCTGTAATGAATTTTTCTCCCTAATGCTTAAAATAAAAGGAGAATATATGGGGATTATGACACCACATCTCTTTGTCTAAAATTTAATCTCTATCATTAAATAATGAAAACCATGAACAACTTCAGAAATTTATGACAGTGAATTTGATACCACTTTCAGGGGTATTGTCTCCCCGTACTCATGCACAGGCTTACCTATGTGGGTTCATTATCTCCATGATAACACTTATAAACCAGCCCCCTGTCTAGAGTTGACTGTAGCAAATGTAATCCATTACCAAAGGGATCATGTGATCCCTTCTTTTATGTCCATATGTCCATATGCATTCATTTCTCTTGCATAAATGGGAGTGGAATGATTTTGATATATGTGAATTATGTGCTTTAGATTTTATGAAAATTGACAAAGAATTTTCTGATATCAGTATACCATCTTATCAATCTCAACAGCAGCATATTAAATTTCCAACTGTACTATAAATCCATTAACACTTGGTATGGTCAAACTTTTAAAATTTTATACACCATATTGTGGTATTCATTGTGGTTAATAGTAGCATTTCCCTTATGACAAACGATGTTGAGAATGTTTTATGTGCATATTTGCCTATCTTATGTTTTCTTCTTTTAAACAGGAAAATATATTGGTTAATTAATATATATTTCAGAAGATAGTTCTTCTTTTTAATATAACTCATTTTAAAGTACCCATAATTTTGTACTTTTTTACATATGCGAATATAATTTGGTTTTTTAAAAATGTTATCTAACAAGCAATGCTGAAGATACACTCATAAATATATATTTACAGCCAGGGATGCATGAAAGCATATACTAAAATAGGATTACAAGGATGTTTTGAGCTCCCATTGGTGGCAGGGTACTTTGCCTTACATATCCTAAAACAATAGCTCTATTATTCTTTAACACCTTTGAAAAGCATTTTCATTACAGCAATGACATGCAGAGCTACCTATCACAGCTCCCTTATGTATAAAAGTACTTATGCAACAGTTCTTAAAATTAAATTTCCATTTACTTTGCCATCTAAATACAATTTAAGGTTTCAAGTTGTCTGTAGTAGAATCTTTAATACTTAGGGGAACATGAAGTAGTGTATAATAAAGAACAATTTTTTTAATAACAGAGAAATAATTTTTAAATGCACAAATAAAGTTCCTGAATTTGTTTATAAAATAATTGAACACTCGTTGGATTGTTTCTCATTTTATATGATGACAAAGACAGGAAGTCATTTAAACTTAGAATTGGTGTTAAATTATGTTAAGAAACTGAAAAATTATTTCTATTTTTAAGTGGTGCTCATGCATAAGCTTAGATGGAGGTATTTTCTCATAAAAATCCAATCTTTTGAGTATTCTCCTTTGGTGTCCATCTTACTTTGTTTAAACAATATGATTCCACATTCCCTTTTGCCCAGTTTAAAACAGTTTTACACCCCTGGGTCTTTGACTCCCCACATTTTAAACACACATGATGGACACCACACCCACCACCATCATCCAGAATGGACTGATGAACCCCAAATGAAAAGATAACCAGCCTCACACCTCAAAGCCCCCCAGTTGTTTTCCCTCTACACAACCCTTTGCAGTAAATAACCATTCCTGACACCTGGGGGAAATCTACTGACTTCCACCCTGGCCTATAATAAAGGCACAGACCCATAGGTCTCTGTTATGCTTCTTGTGTGCTCCCCACCTGCTGGTTGATTTAAGGAAGCCTGTTATGCTTCCGCCATTAACTCAGGGCACCCTTTTCTCCCTCTGGAATCTGTGAGTACAAAACTGTCTTTTCTCATGCAGTATGGTCTCAGTTTCCCATTGGGTCATGTAGGACCTCCTCCAGGAACCATCTTTAAATATAGCTTAACTAATTCAAAGTAAAATGTCATATTAATTGAGTTAATACAGCTGCAAACACTTTGTATACTGTCTATTGCTATTTCATGCACTTGTATAGTTTTTAAAAAATCATACTGATACTCCAAAAATTTGTGAAAGAGGAAAACCCATGAAACAGCTGCTTAATCCTATAAGAAATAAGAATTTGATCATTTTGCTTCTGACTTCCAAAATACAATTACTGGTTCTGCATTAATACAAAATTGGGGCCACAGAGAATGTATGGTTTAATGCTAACTCCCTATACTTGGTCCTCCCTTGTATGTGAAGAAACAAAATGACGTATTTGGATCATACTGCTTTATCCATAGTACTGAATATGCCTTTTCTCTTAAGTTCTAAGCCCTTGGTTGGTATAGAATTTCACAATCCAAAGCCAGTCTCTGAATGTCTGCAGAGTCAGAGAAAGGATATAGAAGTGATAACTTATAGTATCATTCAGATTCTAGGTATTCAAGCTCATCCCTCACTGGAAGTCCTAGCTAGGGGAGGGGAAAGGAAAGTAGAAAGTGCATTTAGGCATATCAGTATGAGTCTGAGGACCTTTGGGAACATGGTACTCTGAGGTAGTCTTTGGTTCTTGAGCGACTCATAACATTGGGGTGAGTGACACATATCTCTCTGGGGGTAAATTATTGAACAGAAACGCAGGGAGGGGGCAAGCAGTTCGCTGAAGTGCTGACATCATTGGACACTTAGTGTGTCAAGCACTGCTTCAGTGTTTCACGTGCATTATGCTCTGTGTTCCATACCACGCTCTATGAGGTATGTGGTAGCACTATTACCATTATACTTCAGAATAAGTAGGGAACCCATACAGGGGTTAATGAACTGAGCTAGCAGGAGCCATGCAACCTAGTATAGACACTATATGGTGGGAATCTAGAACTATGAAAAGCACCAAATGGGCTGAATTAAGTGCTGTATGGATGGCCATTGTTCAAGAACCAGGAGATGCATTAAGTATTTGGGTTGACAGTTTGGCAATATACAAGGGCTGACAGTATGGATGGCCACATGGAAGCAAGACCTTTCCATAGAGAGAAAAGAAATGTGTGAGGACATCTATACACTTATCACAAGCAAAACGTAACTGTGTTTCATGTCTCTGACCATTACATTGTTCCTTTACCTGGCAATATTGAAGCAGATGCTTTAGCAAAAGTTCATAGCCAACATTATACGAGGCTACCAAATGGTTGCATGGAAAGACAGGACACAAAGCAATTTCTGCTGCCCATCACTAGAAAACAACTGAGAAAAATCTGGCTCTCCTTTTCACTGCGATGCCCAAGGATGGTCCTTCATCCACTCAGTAACATTGGCCACAAGCAGATTCCAGTCACCAAGCATCAGGTGGATTATATCAAGCCACTTCCCTTATCTGAAAGTGCAAAATATGACTTTGCAGCCATAGGAGGAGCTTCATTGGAGCTGCCAACTTACGGCCTGCCCTACAGATTTTGAACACTTATATCTCCATGGTTGCATGATGTCTTTTATAAATCTCATATTTATAGATATTTCCTGTTTGTTCTTTCTCTAAAGGATGCTGACTAACACAACTTGGTACCAAGAATGGTTTTTGAGAAACAGAATCTTAAAAGTGGGTTTTTACAATTGGTTTTCTACTCTGATTAAACTCAAAGGCACTAATGACCCTGTTTCCACTAATCAAGTTGGCACTGACAGTCCATGGCATGAGTTGGCAAGAGGTATATGCAAAACATCACAATCTGATTCTGCTATATGTACGCTTATATGAGCCAAAGCTCTGGGTGAGTGTTTTTGACACCCTAATGGAGATTTGTGGAATTAAGAGGTATAATGATGTTAACTGGTTGTTGTTAGATATGGTAGATACATTTATGAGGAAAATGGATGAGCTGAAGACTTCAAATTTTTAGCTTAGGCACCATATGAAAGATGTAAAAGTTTCTATGAGTGCCCTGAAGGAAAATCTTATTTCCTGTAGCTACTGAAAAACAGGCCCAGAGTCTCATTGTTACTGTAGCAGACTTACAATGTATGTGGAGAGAAAGATGTACCTACTCACTGTTGGTAGGGAAGTATGTGAAGTATTATGGTAGGAAAGTATGTAGAGAGACAGATGTAACTATTTATTTTGGTAGGAAGTAGAATGGTGAAGCCCCTCTGGAAGGCAGTGTGGTAATTATAGGAGGCTAAGCGTAGAGCTGCCGTACAACCCCCTTATTAAGTATATACTTGGAAGAGCAGGGACATGAATGGACATTTGCACACTGGTGTTTCTGGCTACTGTATTCATGATTTGCAATGGATGGAGGTGGCATAAGGGTACATTTACTGATGAATGGAAGGATGAACAGTGGCATATACATACAATGGAATATTGAGCAGCTGCAAGAAGAAATGAAATTGTGAGGTATGCAACTACATAAATGAACCTTGAGGACAGTATGTTGCATGAAATAAACCAGAAACAAAAAGATAAACATTATAATGCCTCACTAAAATGGACTAACTAAAATGTGCAAATTCAAAGAACAGAATTCAAGAGCATCAGTTATCAGGAAGGATTATTGTAAAATTTCCTAGATTGTAAGCTCTTATAGCAGTCACATCTATTCCTGAGTTGTAACAGTTATTTCTAAATTCTGAGATGCTGAGCTCTTTGTATTACACTGCTTGTCTCCTAGAATTTGGAGCTTGTGTGTGACAACTGAGACACAGAGCTAGAGTTCTACAGCTATAAAAGTCAGCATTACCTCATACAACAACTGTTTAAAAAGCTGAAAAAGAGATCAGACTTCAGTTGGAGATTTGATTGAAGCTGATCTAGTTAAAACTAAGGTAAACAAGACTAAAGTGTAAAGAATGATATTGACTGTGTTTTACACCTTCAACTTCTGTGTGAGACCAAAGGAAGATATATGCATTTGGTACAACATCTATTTTTGTTGTAGTACACCATCTAATTTATCTTGTAATGTCAGTTTATTTGAATACCGTAATTACATGGAACCATGAATAGGGATTGAGATCGTGTTGGTTTGTTCAGGTTAGTGTGATGCCCCGATACATTTCAGAGTAATCTGGACAGAAAATAAAAATGTATTTGCAAAGTCTCCTTGAGGGACTGGGGGAAAAATGGAAATATTAAACTCCTCACCATCTGAGGAATTCCTGATATTCTTGTAAGCATTGGAGACTGAAAATTGATTAGGCAAAGCACTTTATCTTTGGTCTTGCCCTTATAAAACTTATTCCTGCAAAGGAAAAGCTAAGACTACCTATAATTATGCCTAAGTCACCCCCAGAGAACTTTTTTTGTTGCTCAGATATGATCTCTCTCTCTCTCTTAGGCAACTCTACAGGTAAACAAACTCACTACCCTCCACCCTTACATGGGACATGACTCCCTGAGGTATAAATCTCCCTGGCAACATTGGACCTAATTCCCAGGTTTGAGCCTAGCCCTGAAATTATGGAAGTAAGAAAGACTTCTTGACCAAAAGAGAAAAGAGAAATGAAACAAAGTAATGTTTCAATGGCTGAGAGATTTTAAATAGAAAAGAGAGGTCATTCTGGAGGTTATTCTTATATAAAAACATACTTATATATTGTATAGATATGTCTTTTCAGTTTTTGGTGTATTAGACTAGCTAGAGGGCAATGCCTTAAACCATTGAACTGTAATCCTGTAACACTGATTCTTGAAGATGATTATATAATTTTATTATATAGCTTGTATGGTATGACTATTTGAGTATGAAAACTTCTTGACTGACACTCCCTTTATCCAGTAAATGGACAGATGAGTAAGAAAATACAGACAAAAATAAATAAATAATATGGAGGTATAAGGGGTATGGGATGTTTTGGGTGTTTGCTCTTACATTTATTTTCATTTTTATTATTTGTAATGTTTTTGGTGTAAGAAAAATGTTAAAAAATTTATTGTGATGATTCATACACAACTATACGATGATTCTGTGAACCACTGATTGTATACTTTGGATGACTATATGGTATGTGAATCAATAAAATTACATTTTAAAAATCATATACAACCACGAAGATGTGAGGAAAAGAAAAACACATGATACAGCTCCCAACTCAACAATAAATAAGAACATACTGGTTTAGCCTTTGCCAACCAAACACAATTATTTGTTCTGCAGCAATACAAAACTGTACCTACAGAGAGAATATGCTCTGCTGCTAACACCCTTTGCTTGGTCTTCCTTTGTATATCAAGAAGCAAAATGAATGTACTTGTACAGTATTTTATCTTCCACAGTACAAAAGATACCATTTCTCCTAAGCCCCAAGCTCTAGGGTGGTATAGAGTATAACAATACTAAATCAGTCACTGCTGGTCAATGGGTCACAGTACAGGAATGATATGTTATGGAATTATTCAGATGCCAGATATTTGTACTGGAGGTAAAACTAAGGCAGGAGAGATGGAGAGATGGAAGAGGGTTTAGGAACATTACAAAGAGTTTGAAGAATGTTAAGAACATCAGTAATATTAACTTACTACTTCTGAGGGGGAGGGCAGTTCTTAAGATGCCCATGGCTTTGTTTTGAGTGTTATGTTTCTCCTTGAGGGTATGTTGCTAGGCAGATACAAGGGAAGGAGCAAGCCCTTCACTATTAGAGCTGACATTATTGAGCACTTAGTGTGCTCAGCACTGCTTTCAGTGCTTCACATGCATTGAACTCTGTATTTGTCACCACACTCTATGAGGTAAGTGGTAGCACTGATACCATTATACATGTAAGAATAAGTAGTGAAACCAGCAGGGGTGACTGAACTGAGAGATGATGGGAGACAGAAAGGAGAGGTAGATGGGTATCTGAGCCTGGGAGCAATCATAAGGAACAAAAGTCCAGTGGTGTGGGTCATCCTAATTCCCAAAATGTAAATAGGCTCCCTTTGCCCCTCATTGGCAGGCTAGGAACTAGTTCAATGGAGACAAAAATAGTGAATCAGGATGTGGAGACCAAATGATCAGTCTCAGAAGTCAATTTAAAGAAACTCCTTGATTTTGTTGACTTTTAAAATGTTGGTTGAGAAATAAAAGGAATATTTTTTTAAAGTTATGTGAAGAAAATCAAGTGAAGAAGGTGCTTAAGTTCAAAGAACTCCAAACAAAGCACTCTTCTTTACAATTTGAAAAAGAGATTCAAAATCTTCAACTGAAACTCCAAATACTGCCTGAACAACATCAAGAATATGGAATACAGTGTTACAGAAAATCACTGCAGGAGGGAAATTACCTCTTAGAAAAAGAAGCAAACACTCCCAAAGTATAGGAAAACATGAGGTGTATATATATCAGAAGTTTGATTCCTGTAAAAAGTGAGCCAAAGACCTGGAGGAAAAAATAGGAAAGCAGCATTCTCTTCTGTCAAATGTGGTTTTGCTCCCAAGAGAGAAGAGCTCAAGAAAGTAGGTTGGCTGTTGTATTGACCAAACGAAAGCTCAAGGATCTATGAAAAGAAAATAATCACAATAGGCAAAAATTGGCTAAATTAGAGTTTAAAATCCAGCATTTTCCAAGGGCCCTTTATACGTACTACCACATTCAACCCAAAGCCAGAGTCCAAGAAGGGGCATCCTAAGAATCACCACTGGGTTCCAGGGAAGCAGGAGGGGTTCAGTTCTGAGGTCTCCAGGATCCAGGGTCAAGTACAGGTTTGATTCGGTTTTACAGCTGTCAAACCCTGAACATGCAAAAACCCAGAACAACATCTGATATGTTTTCTCTCTTAAAATAATTCTGACTTTTATTTGCTAGTTTAACATTCATTAATTGATGCTCCTTTTGCTCTTACTAAAAGTTAATATAATTGTAATTTCTTAAGTTAGTCTTTCCAGAATAAATGGTTTCAATATTATTCATAACTCTATTTCATTTCCATTTCATTGTACTATCTAAAGTCAAATCCTATGATTATGATATGCTAATTTCATTGATTGTTGTACTGTTTCTTAAAACATAATTGAAGTTTGACATGATGAGGTGAACCATTGGAAACATTAAAGAACAGTTCTATTTTCCATGAGCTGTGATAACAAATCTGTAAAAGTAGACTCATATTTACTTTATTGAAGGCTAATTTGTGTTTCAGGATTTTTTTGTGTTGTTTCAAAAACTGATTCGAGGGTGGGCCACGGTGGCTCAGCAGGCAAGAATGCTCGCCTGCCATGCCAGAGGACCCGGGTTCGATTCCCAGTGCCTGCCCATGTAAAAAAAAAAAAAAACTGATTCGAGCAGTGCCATTAAATAATCTATTCCATATATACTGTTTCATATTTAATAATGGGGCAGGTTGTATTTTCTTGCAAGTGAGCAGGCAGCAAGGAAAGGGCACCATGGCAAAGATGCTACCCATCTGACTTGGGTTTCAACTGTAGAAACTTGGGAGGAAACTAAACTGGCAATGCCTTCCCACTTCATGGTTTCTAGTCAGGCAAGTATGTCATAGTTCAAAGTATGCATCCTGGATTGGGGGAATTGTGTACCAGTTGTGAGCCAGTGACCCAGGATCCTTCCTTCATGTGGACCTGATCTTTTTAGTCATGGCTGCTTCTCTCTTAAAGTGGCCCTGAGAATGGTCTGTAAACCAGCAAGTCTTCAGAACAGGGGTTACCTCTTCAGAGGGTCCTAGTTTCTCTATGGTCATATCAGTCTCTGAACCTTCTTGTCCACAACTGAGATGTTGTCATGAGCAATTCCATTTGCAGAGCCTTTACCTGAGGTGAAAGGACAGACTCATCAGCAGAGGCAGGGCTGAGGCACTGGTGGATGCCAGGGAAGGTCGAGGTCACAGGTTTCCCTATAGATGTGGAAAATTGAAATTCAGATTAGGCATAGTGCTAAACACAGCAGTTGACCAAATTAATAATTATATTTATTTCTTTATTGTATAATTCATTTTTAATTTGAAAGTACCGTTTAAATGTTTATAACCCAATCCTAAAAGTAAAGTTCTGAACCTGTGGTAATAAATGTCTTCATGGTTAAAAACATACTTATATAATCCCTCCTTATACAAAAACAATGCTTCCACACTTTTAACATAAATATGAAATATTACTTTTCATAGGGGTTGGAAGATGATTCTTATTTTAATGATAAATTTTAGAAACACAATGAAGACAAGATGAAAGCCAGAAAAATTTTAATATCTATCTTTTTTTTTCACTGGTATATCCCTAGTAAAACTGTGGCCAAAAATATATATCAATATTCTCAGTCTATTTATGAAAAACCATGAATTAAGTAAAGGTTAAAATCTGGACTGAATTATATCATTTATTATCTAGCAATATCTGTAAAATGTTTTCAACTTTTATACATTTTTGATTGACAACTTCACTGTATATCCTTCCAAAAAATGCCTAAGCAAATGATTTAAAGTAATGTGGGTCTTGTTTGTCTTCCAGTATGGGACAAATGGACTCAATACAACGTGTAAATGAATGAGTATGGCTGGAGTTCCAATAAAACATTATTATTAAGACACACACAGTTTTAGGTCCTACATAGCTATGTTCTTCATCCTCTTCAATGTGCCAGTGTACAACTAGACCTAAAGAGGAAAACAAAGTATGCTTATCAGGAAAAATAGCTCATTGAAACTAGGGAGCATTTCTGTTTATATTTATTTGATTTGTATTATCCTTACCCAATTGATTGGAAGCATTTTGAGCCATGTAATTATAACTTATAATATACACAACTAAATTTTGTAATTAGAATAGGAATGTGAGCCAATATCTGAGTAGTAATTTCATCATTTAGAAAATGTTCAGCCACATTTACAAAACTAAGTTAAAAATATCAATGACTATAGGTTTTTCCTAGCTGCCTTCAACCTCTATTCTAGTTCAGTATGAAAAGAGCTGTATGTCTTTTAGGTATAATTTGCATACCAATCTAATTTTAGGGCATTCCCAATACTCTGAAAAGAAACCTTATGTGCAATTACAATCACTCCAATTTCTACTACCAATCTTAGGCCACAATTAATCTTTCTATCTCTTTTATTTGTCTTTAAACATTTTGTATCCCATGGACTCATACAATATATTTGAATACAAATTCATGGACTCATACAATATATTTACTTATCAGTCTGGCTGCTTTCACATTTAAGTTCATCCATGTTGTAGCTTGTTTCTTTTTATTGCTAAATGATATCACATTGTATGGATGTCATTTTGTTTGTGCATTCCTCAGTTGATGGGCAATTTTGTTGTTTTCACTTCTTGACAACAATAAATAATGCTACTATGAACAAAGGAATACAGGTCATTGCCTGTGTATAAAAATGTTAGTGATTTTTCCACATTAATTTTATATCCCACCATCTTGCTGACTTTGTCAGCTCAAGTAACATTGTGGTAGATTTCTCAGGATTGTCCAAGTATAGTATCATGTTATCTGCAAATAATGAAAGTTTTACTTCTTCCTTTCCAATTTGGATACCTTTTATTTCTTTCTCCTGCCTGATTGCTCTAGCTAGAACTTCTAGTACAATGTTGAAGAATAGTGGTGACAGTAGGCATCCTTCTCTCATTCCTGATTTTAGATGGAAAGCTTTCAGTCTCTCTCCATTGAGTGTGATGCTGGTTATCAGTTTTTCATATATGTCCTTTATCATATTGAGGTAGTTATCTTTGATTCCTATCTTCTGAAGTGTTTTCATCAGAAAAGGATGTTGCATTTTGTCAAATGTTTTTTCAGCATCAATCAAGATGATCAAGTGATTTTTCTCTTTCAATTTGTTAATATGCTGTATTACATTAATTGATTTTCTTGTGTTGAACCATCCTTGCAATCCTGGTATAAACCCCACTTGTTAATGGTGCATAATTCTTTTAATGTGTTAGTGGATTTCATCTATGTTGTCTTGTTTGTTGGCATATAGTTGCTCATAGTATCTTCTTATGATTTCTTTTATTTCTTCAGGGTCTGTGATAATGCACCCTTCTCATTTCTGATTTTGTTTATTTGCATCCTCTCTCTTTTTGTCTTTGTCAGTCTTGTTAGTGGTCCATCAATTTTATTGATTTTCTCAAAGAACCAACTTTTGGTTTTATTGATTATTTCTATTGCTCTTTTGTTCTCCCATTCATTTAACTCTGCTTTAATCCTTGTTATTTCTCTTCTTCAGTTGCTTTGGGGTTAGTTTGCTGTTCTTTCCCAAGTTCCTCCAGTGAGCAGTTAAGTCCTCAATTTTTGCTTTTTTGTTTGTTTTTGTTTGTTTGTTTGTTTGTTTTGTTTTGTTTTGGCATGGGCAGGCTCTGGGAATTGAACCTGGGTCTCCAGCATGGCAGATGAGAATTCCGTTGCTGAGCAGCCATTGCATCATCCTCTCTGTTTCTTTGTTTGCTTATTCGTTTGTTTGCATGGGCAAGCACTGGGAATCAAACCCAGGTCTCCAGCATGGCAGGCAAGAACTCTGTTGTTTTTTAATATAGGCATTTAGAGCAATAAATTTCTCTCACAGCCTTTGCTGCATCCCATAAGTTCTGATATGTTGTATTCTTGTTTTCATTCATTTCCTGATAGCTACTGATTTCTCTAGCAATTTCTTCTTTGACTCACTGGTTGTTTAAGAGTGTGTTATTTAATCTCTATATATTTGTAAATGCTCTCATTCATTGGGTTAATGATATCCAGCTTAATTCCATTGTGATCAGAGAACGTGGTTTGAATAATTTCAGTGTTTTTAAATTTATAAAGACCTGTTTTGTGCCCCAGCATATCCTGGAGAATGTTGCACGACCACTAGAGAAGAATGTATATCCTGGTGTTTTGTGGTGTAATATATGTCTCAGGTCTAATTCATTTATCATGTTTAACTTCTCTATTTCCTTTTTCATCTTCTGTCTGGTGATTCTATCTATAGAGGAGAGTGGTGTATTGAGGTCTTCTACTATTATTGTTGAAACATCTATCACTCCCTTCAGTTTTGCCAGTCTGTCTCATGTACTCTGTCGCTTCTTGATTGTGAGCATAAACATTTATGATTATTATTTCTTCTTGGTGAATTTTCTCTTTTATTAATATATAGTGTCCTTCTTTGTCTCTTATGATGTCTTTACATTAAACGTCTATTTTGTCCCAATATTAATATAGCTTCTCCTGCTTTCTTTTGGTTACAATTTACATGAAACTTTTCCATCTTTTCACTTTCAATCTATTTGCATCCTGTGTCTAAGATGAGTCTCTTGTGAGGAGCATATAGCTAGGTTATATTTCTTAATCCATTCTGCCAATCTGTACCTTTTAATTGGTAAGTTTAGTCTGTTAACATTCAAAGTTATTACTGAAAGGTGCTTCCTGAATCCACCATCTTATCTTTTTTATTTTATTTGTCAGATCTATATAGTCTTTTCCCTCTTTCTCCTTGTATTCTTTAAATTATCCTTAGTGGTACTCTTCAGTTCTGTGCCCTCCTCCAGGCCTCCCTCTCCTATCTTTTTTTTTTTTTTTTTTTTTTTTTTTTTTTTTTTTTTTTTTTTTTTTTTTTTTTTTTTTTTTTTTCAGTTGACAGAACTCCTTTTAGTATTTCTTTTATTTAGGGCCAGTCTCTTGCTGATAAATTCTTTCAGGACTTCTTTGTCTGTGAAAACCTTAATTTCTCCCTCAGTTTGAAGGACAGTTTGGCTGGGTATAGACTCTTGACTAGAAGTCTTTCTCTTTAGGATTCTTAAATATATCATGCCACTGCCTTCTCACCTCCATGGTGCCAGTTGAGTAATCTGAACTCAGTCTTGTGTGGTTTCCCTTGTATGTAGTAGATTGGGTTTTTTTTTTTGTTTTTTTTTTTTGTTTTTGTGCTTTCAGAATTTTCTGCTTCTCTTAAACATTCAACAGACTGATTAGTATGTGTGTTGGCGAAGGCCTATTTGGATTTATTCTGTTTGGAGTTCGTTGAGATTCCTTGACTTACATATTTATATCCTTTGTAAGGGTTGGGAAGTTTTCCCCATTATATCCTCAACTAATCTTCCTGGCCTTTACTCTTCCTTTCTTCTTCTGGGACACCAATGATTCTTATATTTGTGTGTTTTGTTTTGTCCATCGTTTCCCTGAAATCTAATTCAAAGGTTTCCATCTTTTTTGCCATTTGTTGTTTTGAGTGTTCAAAATCAATTGTCCTGTCCTCTAGTTTGCTTACTCTTTCTTCTGCCTCTTCAAATCCACTCTTGTGTGCCTCTAGTGTCCTTTTTATTTGGTCTATGGCATGTTTAATCCCTGTGATACCTGCTATTTTTTTATTTATTCTCTCAAATTCCTCTTTATGCTCTTCTACTGTCTTCTTGACCTCCTTTGTGTCATTAGCCATCCCATTTATTTTATTTAGTAGATTTTAATGAACAGCTTCAATTAGTTGTTTCAATGTCTCTGTCTCCTCTGGTATTTTAATTTGGTCATTAGGCTGGGCTCTATCTGTCTACACATGATATGCTTAGTGACCTTCCAGCATGTGAATATCTTGATGGGTTTACTTTAGAAGTTGATTTCCTTCAGTAATCTAAAGATTTGTATTTGTGGGAGCATGTTCCAGGGTGCAGGGCAGGGCACAACAGTGTAGTGATACATTTTAGCACAGGTATAGGTGCAGTTTGGGGATGCTACACTGGTGCCTGTAAGCATGGCCACCCAGTGGTAGGGGAGGATGTGACTCTGAAGGTACATTAGCTTGGGGGGCATGGCCCTGTTGTGTGCTGGTCTAGGGCGTGGCTCACTTTGTGTCCACGTACATAGCTAGGGCAGTGTGTCAGCCTTGCACCTGCTTAGGCTGGGGGCAGATGTGGCAAGGCTGTCCTTTCCCAGAGCTAGGATCGTGACTGGGGGCCATATGCATGTGCAGATCTGGGAGCGCCATTAAATGATGTACATGTGCTCAGAGCTCAGGAGGTGGGGCAGGGTGCTCTGCAACTATATGGGCTGGGGGTGGGTGTAGCCCAGGTTTAGAGATAAGCACCTGCAGCCTTTACATGCTGGTGACTGCCTACAGGGGGCGGGGTCTGGGAGGTAGGTCTCAGGAAGGGCAGAGTGAGACTCTGCTTGTGCAGGAAAGGTGGGTTGAACTGGGGCAGGCATATGCACACTTGGGGTGGGGTTGTGTAATATGTAGGTGTGTGAGGTGTTGGCAGGGCAGAGGTGATTGGAGCGTGGGGGTGTGGTGGGTAACATGGTGCAGGTGTATGAACTATGGGGTGAGTCACAGATTGTGGGACTGTGCTGGTGAGGGTAGTGCATTCAAGGAACATGGCTTGGCTTACTTCCTAGTCCCCGTCTTCCAGTCCATTCACTCCTGAGGACTCCGGCCTTCGAGGTTAGGCTCTTTGTACCAGCTGGACAATCTCTGGTTCTCTAATTCTCAGTTCCTCAGCTTTTGCAACCAGGTCTGGCCTATGTGTAAGTGACCAGGAGAAGACTCTCCTGGTCACTTACACTCTAGAATCATTATATCAATCACCCTCCCATCCCTTCTCTAGCTGTTCCTTGGAGCAGGGTTGAACTCGATCTATCCTGTTCCTCCATCTTCTGGAAACTGTGTGCTGTATTTTTTTTTTTTTTTTACTTCAGTTGAAAGTTAGCTGCCTTTCCTCTGAATGTGTGCTGTATTTTAATGAATGCATTTTTTATCTTTCTGAAACCTAATTATATATATGCTAGTACTCTTCAGGAGGCACATAGATTCTGATACTATTTGCTATATCTTCCATTCTTTCCTGATTGAAATGTTTATTTGATTGAGACGACATATTGAAAAAATATGTAAATCTAAATACCTAAACTGATATACAGAACACAGAGTACCATCAAGCTCTATAAACAAACAAAAAGTGAAGTAAAAATGTTATTTACAAAAGCTATCAAGTTAAGCCAAAAACAGATTAAGTTCAAGAAGATGATAAAAATATTAAATAATATTCTAAAATGTCTTAAAGTTGAACTTAATTTTTTTCCCAAATTACAGATATTTATACACCCAACAGATTTATATCTGGAAAACAAAAAGAAACTTGGAAGACAAAGAGCAAGTCACTTTTACTTAATATTACTATCTATATGAACACAAGAAAGGTAGTAAGGGCTAATGAATGGTGTTTTGTTTTGTTTTAATATAGGGAGTTTATACTCTCAACAGAGATATTTTTACAGTAGAAAAATTCCTAACAGGGATACAAAATAGATTACACGTAGAACTTAATTTATTGCTTTACTGTAGGATAAAATGTCCAATTAATGATATCCAACAGGGCAGAGTATGTGCAGTTTGATGTTGATTACTTCTCTGATAATTACAATCCATTTGCCCTGACAAATATTGCAAATATTTCCTAAAAGAAATAAGAGTGGCTTTATGGAGCAGGATATCAGAACATACACACACATGTGCATGCATGCACATACAGGGATGCCAACATTGAGTACAGAAAAAGGAGGTGAAAAGCAGCTGTGCACAAAGTAAAACTGAAGCCCACCTGCTGCAGTGACCAATTCAATGGTAGGAGCAGGGCAAGGCAGCCATCAATCAGGGAAAATTTTGATCTGCAGCCGAGGGATAGACAGGGACACTCTGCATGTCTACTGAGAGGTCAGGGTCTCCCACCTTTGATGGAGGATGTCCCTGCTCTCAATTGGCCAGCCTCTACCTCCCTGACTTTCCTCAGTGCCAGGAGCATCAGCACCAGCACCCAGGATCTGCCCACCTCACAGCTGCCATGGTGGGATCCAGGACATCAAAGAAGCCAGGCCACTGGTGAAAAGAGGATGGAAGATTGGCAGCCCCTCTGCCTTTCTATCTCCAGACTTTCTTTGTCTGTTGCCTTCTGTAGAGTGATAAGACTGGCCACCCATGTCCCTAGATCTCTCTTGTGTTGCCCAGAGCCTTTACTCAACCTCATGGTCCTGTAGAAAGTATGGAGCCCCTGACTAACACCAAAGATAGATTCTTAACCCCACAAGCTCAGATGCTGGTTTGCTCTCAGTGAGGAACATGCTTCTCAGAATGTGCTCTTGCCACCTTAGTCCTCTTTGAGGAAAACTGAGAAAGAAGAGACTAATGGTGCAAAAGTAATACCCCTCTGCCTCTGCCTGTCTAATAGGATTTCAGAAGTGGGAGAGAGGGACACGACACAATTACAAACTCATGTGGTCAGCCACCATCATCATGCTGATGATGGCCAAAGCATTTCAGCACAAACCTCTCCTGAGTCAGGGCTCCTAAGCCCAAATGCCAATAAACAGATGCCCCATGAACCACCCCAAAATCGGCTTGACAAACCAATACCCCTGCACCATTCAGACAACTGCTTCAAGACTTCTTTTCAACATTTCCTAAGGCAGGGATAATTCCCTCATTTACCCTAAGGTAGGAGATGGAGGAAGCCTTTGATTCTGTACTTGAACCCCACAGCCATTTGATTTAGAATGGCTTTTTCCTTAATATTACTCAATTCCATCATTTTTCACTTTCCGTACTAACAATACAAGCATAGGTAACCATGATTTCTTACCAAGTTTATGACCACACTGTCTAACTTAATTGTCTTCAGTTTTGCCTCCCTACATGCAGAAATCTTTGAGTGGCTCCTCTTTGTCCTTTATATAAGATGCAAGTCCATAAAATAACCTACAGGACTCTTCAGAATTGACTCCTTCCCAGCCTCAATTCTCCTTGTTCTCTTTACAGAATACAGCCCTCTAGTCACAGTAAATGCTTAATAAATCCCTGGACTAAACAAACTCTCCATCATTTCTTTGCATTTGTTGGATCTCTGGCCTGAAATCTTTATTCTCATCTTTTATAGGGCTATCTCCCACCTAAGTAGTAAGTCTCAGCTTAGACACTTTCTCCCAGTGTGCTTAACCCACCATGACAGGTTTCCATAGCTCCTTGGACTTAGCATTCTCACAGATCTAATCTCCACTTACTGTGGTAAATCTTCATTTCCCTGTCTAACCCAATAAACTGTGAGGACCTTGTTGGGGAAGAAAGTGTTTGTGTCAACATGTTATCTCCAGTGTTGGTTCAGTACTTGGGACATCATCAACCATCAAAAATCATTAGTCAACTTATACTGAATTTAATAAAACTATGGCTTTTATTGAAATGGAATGATAAATCAAGGTCCTTAATGGAAAAAGTTATTAGCAGTTTTGTGAAGGATTTAGGAATAAAGCCCAGGGCCAGGGCTTCAGCATCTGAAGCTTCTTCATTCTGTGACCCCAGCTGAGGGAACTGGTTTTAGATGCACAGGCGTATACGGGTACCTACTTAAAAACTAAAAAACTCAACTGCTTTATCTTCTGAGTTAAAATTTCTCCTAAAAATACTAAAATAAAAATAAACAGAAAATCTTAAGTTGATATATATGAAATTTGTATATATCAAATT
Source organism: Myrmecophaga tridactyla (assembly GCA_004026745.1). Taxonomy (NCBI): domain Eukaryota; kingdom Metazoa; phylum Chordata; class Mammalia; order Pilosa; family Myrmecophagidae; genus Myrmecophaga; species Myrmecophaga tridactyla. The sequence goes on along the minus strand of PVIY010020443.1, from coordinate 19,050 downwards.
GACTCTGATTTCTTAACAGGCTTGGAAAATATCCAATAAATTAACATAGTTTCAAGACTCTGCCTTTTATTATTTCAAGTCACCATGAAAGATATTCCAGAATACACTTTCTGAGTGACTCCAATTTGGTAATATTGGACTTCAGAGTATAAAATAGAAAAGCAAAACGTATTCTTGTAAATTAATAATCTGAATCCTTCCATTTGAAAGATTAGGCAACTGAGATTCATGAAAACCCTTTTCGGTCAATACTCTATTGCTGTATAATTTCAGCAATAAAACGGTCACATATTCTCATATAGCCACACCCTGTGTTTCCTCTGTCTGAGCTGCCCTCCCAGGTGATTTCAGACTGGCAAGATCATCCTAATGATGCAGCTGAAATAAAATCAGTGATGGATGGGTTATCAACTCAGTACCAAGAAAAGCATGTCATCCCCACAGTGTCACATCATCACTCTCTATCCTCTTCATTGCTGTGCCTGTAGATCTTGATTCATAGACATTGCATAGTAACTTTCAAGTTGTATTTTGGTTAGTTTTGTAGGCTCCCTTCTAACAACAACAACAAAAAAAAGTGAAAGATCCATTTTTTTTCCAAGTAAACAACTCTATGAGGTTCTGTTTGGAAAGAAAAATTGCTGAAGAAGCAGCACCATAGCTATAAAGTAATATGGCATTTTTATAAGGATTTATTTCAATTGCATTGTGCTCATGTAAGAAGCCAGACACAAAAAACTTTTGAAGCTTCATTTATTTAGTATTCTTGCCTTGGCAATACTGTTATATCAGAAAATAGATGACTGAGATGGAGAAGTGGTTGAATTCAAATAGGCACAGAGGTAAATTTTGGTTGAGGTATCTGTTTAATATATCTTGCTTTTAGAAGTTGGTACAGAGCATGTACGTTTTGTAAAAATTCCCAGAAATGAACACTAAAAGGATGAATTTTACTGTATGTAAATTTTCATTTCTAAAAGAAAAAGATAAAAGAATATGGAAGCAGCCATGTTGTGGTTCATACCCATAACGTAAAATCTCATTTGTGCTTAAGCTTCCCAGCCCTGCAAAACTTGAGTTTCTAGGTACTGAGGATGTGGCTAAAAATCTTTCTCTGGATCAGGATGCTGTAAGAAGGGAGATTTCCTTGGCCTTATATAGTCACTTTACAATTCTTTTTTATTTACAATAAATATGTGATAAATGTAATACAACAAAATTCATAAAAGCAAATAATGATAATCTACAGCTCAAGGTATGAAGAACGTACTCCAAATTTAGTACATTGAAAAATGCACCAAATAAATATATACCTCTATAGATTCGGGGCAGTACACAGATATCAGTACAAAGCAACTCAAGTGTCAACTTGTCACTTGAAATACAAAGTGAGTATTATGGTGCCATTGCGCAATTTCAAATGTATCCAAAGAATGACTGTGGGAATGGTGCTAACATGGCATTGACATAACAAAATGTTTTTGTTGTGTGTGTGTGTGTGTGTGTGTGTGTGTGTGTGTGTATTTGAGGGAAGATTTCATGAAAGACAAGGGGTTCTTACTTTTGTGATTATCCTGCTGGGTCATATCAAGGTATGGAAGATGTCTTCTGTCAGGGTGGGCTCTTCTCTTCTGCTTATCCCTGTGAAAGACATTGTTTTGGTCATCGTGGGTCCTTAAGTCCTCAGTTTCTACTGCTTCCCAACCAAATCTGGGACACTAAAATTTTCTTCAAGAGTGATCTTGGTCCTGCTAACTTGACCTCCCCTACAGCCATACCCTCTTGATTTATGTAGACTAAAACATCTTGCTTCTACCTCTCTTCTCCTTTTTTCCAATTCTAGAGATGTATGGGTGGGTATGTACATGTGATTTTGTGTTTGCATGGATGATAAGGGAAAGGGACTCTTAGAATCTTCCAAATGATATTTTGTTCACTTTCTAAACATTCTCTGCCCTCCTGGCCTTCAGCTTTTCAAAATAAAAGCAAGGAATATTCTGAAAATAAACTCAGTTTATCTTCCTTTTATAACTCATTTCTCAGGTATTATACTCAGAGTATAATTAAAGAAAGTAAAGAAAGGAAAAATACAGGATGGAGGAAACATGCTAGTATGAAAATATTACATATTCACATTTGAATACTTCACTAATAATAAATGTGCAGCAAATATATGAAGAAAACTGTAATGAATATTTGAAGGAACATTTAAGTAAATATACAAATGTACTTTTTTTGCAGATACGAAGCAACAGTTTAAAAAGTCAGCTCCCCTAAATTAGTCTATAAAATTTGTCCTAACTCAGTAAATCTTAATAATAGGTTTTTCTGGTGTTGGGAAAAAAATTGACAAAATGATATGGACACATCTTGAATGCTTAAATATGAAGAATGCCTACCACTATGAGAATTTAAAAGAATTATGAAGCAATGATCAACTTTAAAACAGCGCAGATAACCCTAAGTACATATAGGAATTTGGGAGGTAATAAATGTGACATTTCAAATAACTATAAATCATGGATTATCCCAGAAAACAATTATGTATAACTGGCTAGCCATTTGAGAAAAGAAAATGCTGGATTTCAACATTTCTTATGCAAAACACCCTGGGATCAAACCTATAATATGAAAAGGAGTGAAACCACAACAATGCCAGAAAAGAAAAGAAATTTTTAAAAAAGTCTCAGATTCAGGATTCTTTCCAAGTAAAAACTGAAAACCAGAATCCAGAAAGAGAAAAATTTATTTTTACAAAACAAAATTTAGAAGTGTTTAAACTATAAACATTAAAAGAATCCACAAAATAAGAAACAAATGCTTGTCATATGTCATATCCTTGATGTTAATCACTGAATTCAAGGCTAAACAATAAAGTTGTTAATAAATTCAGCTGGGTTGTAAATGCCATTGATTTCATTTATTGTGTTTTGTGGGAGTTGTTTAAAACCAGTCAGCATTTATTTGGTTAAATATTAATATACCTTTGCACATTTTTTATCATATGTTACAATATATAGATGGAGTTTAATATTTCAGGTGTCTCCACCTGGTCATGTCAAAATCCAACTATGGTTTAGGTAATAGTGGCCTAATTAATTAAATTAACATACAATAATAATAATACATTCTACAGGGTCCACAAAATGGAAATTGTGCATTCTTAAAATTATATCAAAGCCATGTGTGTACTATCTTAGAATTGTAACTATAGGAAACTTCAGTAAGAGAAAATGCAGCATCAAATGAGTTACAAGATAAACTAAACAGCCATTAATAGGAATTACTTTAAAGAAGAAAACACCTTAGATGACCTGCCATGCTTGTGGATATGCAGGGTTTGGCTGCTATTAACCTACCTCAAACCTGCATACCAGCATGGATCCTTGAGCACCCACAGCTCTGCCTGGGTGGTGGTTGCCCAGATCCTCCCACACTTCTGCTGCCGCTGCATGTGGAATAGAGGCACAAAGGGGAAAACACTGGATTTCAAGCAATAATTCAGGCAATTTTTGCCTGTTGTGACTGTTTTCTTTACTTAGTTCCCTTAGTTTTCTCTCAGTTCACACAACTGCCAACTGACTTTCATGAGCTCTTTTCTTATGGGCACTAGTTCATGTTTGAGTGAAAAAAATGGTGCTTTCCATTATTTTCCGCAGGTCTTTGGACATCGTCCTATAGAAGTTAAGGTTTTAATGTCTATGGCTAAAGTTTTCATAGAGTTTGGGAAGTTTCTCCTTGATTCTTAAAAGCAGTAATTTCCCTACTCCATCTAATTTTCTGCAAAGTTGTATTTCATTTCCTTGATATAATTCAGGCAGCATTTTGGATATTCAGCTGAAACTTTTGAATCTCACATTCTAACTGCACTTTCACACTGTGAACATGTTTGTACTGTATGGAGACTTGATAGCAATAAGCTCTTGGTCACTTGATTTTCTTCATATACATTTTTAAATATTCCTTGTTTTTTCTCTTTCAAGTTTTTATTTTAAGGAAGCATTTAACAGCCTCAATAAGTTTCTTTGCATTGACTTGACTGTAATCATGTTCTCCATTATCTGATTCAATCTTTTTGTCCAATTCCTTCTTGCCATCAGTCATGTAATCTTCTCTAAAGATATTAGGTAAATTTATCTCATGCAGCAGTTTCAGGTAGAGAATTTTTACTGACTGTCTTTATCATTTATAACCTATTGCCTTTGCATTTTGAAATTTTCAAGCTTTTAGCTTTTTTCCCAATTCTATACTCTTATTCCATCCAGTATCTTCTTGGACAGACAGCTTTAGGATTTCCTGAAGTTCAATGTTTTCATCAAAACTATTAACTATTAGCCTCTGATATTGCTCTAAATTCTTCTGAGAGGCCTATAAAAATGTTTTTGGCCTCAATCATTTGAGACTGGAATTTTGATGCCTCTTCTCATAACTGTGCCCATCCTTGAAGATGAGCCATCATCCTTTCATTAAGTGAAAATTTAGGGGACTCACATTCCTGTTCTCTGTTGAGAGAGTCTACTACATACTCTGGTAAAAAGATGGACCCAGTCCCATCTTTATTAAGTGCTGACAAACTGGCCTTGACTGCAGATGAGTTGAGGGCTCCAAGGTCTTCTGTAATCTGTCTAATTGTCTGATTGATTTTATGGTATTCTTCACTTTGAGCAGAAAGTGTTTCAGCTATCTCTTTCACCTCAAGCTACATTGTTGCCATCTTATCATAAAAATAATCAAAGTTGCGCACATCAAAATTTCCAAGGAAAACTCCAACAGACTTGGGCCTTGGGTCCAGTATTCAGACAAGATCATCAGAATACCTTTCACCTGCTCCAAACTAGCTACAAAGATATTTTTGTGGCCAAAGCAGGCCCTGCATGGCCCCAAAGGACCTGCAGCTCTGTCTATACCCAGTGGCTTGGGGGCTACAGCTGCCTTTCTGGAATCCAGTGAGTGTTCTATCTCTAATCCTAACAAGTACCTGACACCAGGACAGACCATCAGTGGGGCTTCAGGAGAGGGGAACAGGTTTTATAAACTAGTTCTCTCTAACTTTGCTCTAATCACTGTTTGTGATAGTTAGATTCATTTGTCAACTTGGCCAGGTTAACGTGCCTAGTTCTTCTGTGGACGTGAGCCAATGGTACATGAACCTCATCTGTTGCTCATTTTACATCAGTTGGCTAAGAGGCATGCCTGCTGCAATGAATGATATTTGAGTTAATTGGGTGGCGTTTAAATGAGAGAGCTCAACATAGCACAGCCCAAGCAGCTCAGCATACCTCATCTCAGCACTCGCAGCTCAGCCCAGGCCTTTGGAGGTGCAGAAAGAAATCACCCCAGGGAAAGTTGTTGGAACCCAGAGGCCTGGAGAGAAGGCCAGCAGAGATCACATAAGAAAGAACCTCAGTTGAAAGTTAGTTGCCTTTCCTCTGAAGAACTAACTAAATAAATCCCCTTTTATTAAAAGCCAATCCGTCTCTGGTGTGTTGCATTCCAGCAGCTAGCAAACTAGAATGCTGTTCAATAGAAAGGATGATTAATTGACCAGCACACTGAGAGAAATGGAAAAGGCTCATTATAGCCAGAGCAAACCAGCCCAGAGCTGTGATCACTCTAGATAGACCTACCTGGTCCCCCAGGAAAGCTGTGCCATCACCATTCTCTACACTCAAGTGTTTAACATTATAACCATGGGGCAAGCTGCAGTAGAGGATTTGTGTCTCTACATACAAGGTGAGGCTCCTTTCTAGATTTAAAGTTTCCTTTTTCAGACTGGAAGCTGATCTCATATACAAGATCACAGAAATCTCCCTCCCCTGAGGGTAATTTCTTGCATGATTCATCAACTATGATAGTTTATCGATTTTTCTTACCCATAACTTCTTACATGTATATGTCCAGTTATGACCTTTCACCTGAGCTTTCAGATTCATATAATCACCATCTTCACTGAAAATGTCCAAAATTTAATTTATTGTAAGCTACTGTAAACATATACAGTTGTCCATCATATGGGCTGTGCCTAACTTCTTAGCCTCTACTCTTCACACTTCCTGCTGCACACTTACACAACATGAAAACAGAACTCTGCTCTTGTCTCAAGTACATTGGCTTTGGTCTCATGACATTGAAATTTTAGGTTTGTGGGTTTATCTCACTCACTAGATTATATGCTCCTTGAGGATCAGAATCTTGTTGTTTCATTTTTGAATACCCAGTGCCTAACTCACTCAATAAGTATTATTTGAACTGAACCAAATGGTAGCAAACTCAAGAGTGCATCTGATGTTCATAGTTCCATTGCTCATTGGTAGATACTGTGGCATCATGATGAAAATTGTAATGCTCTAGTCTTATTCATAGATGGCAGTAATCTCCTATAATTAACACAACAAATGGAAAAGATATGAATGTGTCATAGATAATGGATTACAAAGGTTAAAATGACATTTCCTAATATGCAGTTTGGTCTTTATAAGCATAAACAACTGCATAATTTTTATTTTTCAGAAATATTGCATAAGGAGAAAAGAACACAATCTGTTAAATTGGTAGTATTTTTTTTAATTTAATTTAATTTACTTTTTTTGCATGGGCAGGCTCTGGGAAACAAACCCGGTCTCCAGCTTGGCAGGTGAGAATTCTTGCCAATGAGCCACCATTGCACTGCCCAATTGGAAGCGTTTTGAAGCAAGTTTTTTTCCCTATCTTAATTACTTATTTTCTCCAGGGCCACCTACAAAACTTCATTGTCTCACCCCCTCCAGCCTGTTCTACGAGCAGCTGTTATGCTTGCTTATACCTCTTTCTTTGGTGGTATCTGAGCAAAAATGTAAAAGTTGGTTACATTTATTTTTGGTAACTTATCTCTTCCTTGACAAGTGAAACTGCTTCTCTAGCTATGCCTGAAGTGTTTATCATTCATTCCAAAAGGCTTTCTTCTCAATTATTCATCAATTGTTTTCTATCAAAACATTGTATTTATATCATACACATGGTAAAAGTATTTTAAAAATAATAAAATAAAGTACCACAAGTTTTCCACCCTGTTGTTTTCCAGGTATAACTACTTATTACCACATGGCATGTAGCCTTCTCCCTATTTACAGAAATTTGTAGAGCATGCACACAGAGCATTTGGAGAGTTTTTATAAAAATGAAGTCGTTTTATTTATTTGCATAAAATATTTTCTTCCCTTAAAATAGTTATTTTATGTTATTCAAGGTACATATGTAAAGATCTAGCAGTATTTTTAACAAATAAAAAATAGTCCATAGTGAGGACATATCACAATCTATTCAACATTCCCCTCTTCATGAATAATTGAGTTAATGTCAGGTTTTGATAATTCTTCCCTCAAAATGCTGCCATGCAGATTTTTACACGTGTTCTTTTATACATATCTTTTTGTCTCTGAAAATGACATACAAATAATTTCTAGATTGCTAACCTTATTTATATAGCCAAATACATTTCTGAAAAGCAATAATATTCCCATCAACAATGTGCAACAGTTTCTTTCTTCATGTTCATCACTACACAGAATAAGAAAATTTATATTAGCTTTGGCAAATCTGATGGATCAATAATGATATCCCCCATTTGCTTTAGTTTCATTTCTCCAACCACTGATGAAATGAAGTTTTTTCATACTCATTGAACAGGTATATTTCCTCATCTGTAATTTTTTTTCTTTTACGTCATTTTCTTATGGAATTGTTTTTATCAGTTTGTAAAACCTCTGGGCTGTTAGGAGCATCAATCTTGAATCACCCATATGTGCAGCAATTTTTTCTATATGTACTCATTTGTCCTTTGAAACACAAAACTTTAAATACCAAAGGGCCTGAAGACTTATGCGATTCAGGATATGGCAGTGAAAGAGATGCCACCTCTCCCAGGAGCTTTCGTTTATAACTTATAATTGATTTGGTTCAGAACACGCCCACCAGTCAAGTCCATTTAGGTAAGATCAGGTATGGAGAAGGTGTTGGAGAGGAATTGGACAAAATGGGTGTTACAATTCATACTTGAGAAGAGAACTCTAGCCTCCAGAGTTCCTTAAAAATATGATCCCCACAACCATTCCGTGAGGGCAGTGCAGAGCTATAGTTATTTCTATTTTGTTCATCTTACAGACAAGGATACTCAGATTGGAAGCTTAAGTGACACAACCAAGGAAGAACATTACTAAGTGTCAGACCAAATATTAGGACACAGGACTTTTGACTCCTAACTCAGAGCATTTTCCACAACAACAATCTACTCATACAAAATAAAACAGAACAACTTTATAGATGGTCTATCATAATATACTCTATGTTGAGCTATATCAGTATTTGTATAAATATTTTTGTTATACCAACAGTAAACAATGAAAATATTGAATACACAGCTTGATGAAATTTGACAAAGTAAACACACCTTTGAAACCAGGTCTATGTTCAAATTTAAATCATTGTGTCCCAAAGATTGCCTTGTACCAACTCTCAGTCATTACCTGCCAAAATCAACCATGATTTTCTTTCACCATAGTTTATTGCCTTTTCTGTCTTTCTTGACTGGAATTTTTCAGTTTTTTTCTCTTCTATACTGCTCTTTTACTCAACAATATGTTGTAAATTATGCCCAATGTTATTGTATTTACAAGTCATTCATAGGATATAGAATTCCACTGTGTGAATAGACAGTACTTTATCCATTCTACTGTTTATTGATATATGAGTTGTTTTCTTTCAGTACTTGTCTTTTAATTGGAGTTATTATGCCATTTATTTAATGAAATTACTGACGTATATTGGTTTAAATATACCAAATTACTATTTTATTTTCTATGTTTCTTATCTTTTCTTTGCTCCTATTTTTCTTTCCTTTCTTGCTTCTTTTGTAGACTAACCATATATTTTATTCAGTATTCCCTTTTATTAGCTTGGGTTTATACATTCTTTGGCTTTTCCTTTTCTGGTTACTCTAGAGGTTACAACATGATTCACTGACTTAATAAACTCTTCATTAAATTAGTACTTTTACCACTTTCTGTATTATAAGATGTATAATATTCCATACCTCAAAACTATCTTTTGTAAGGTATTCTAATTATAATATATTTTAATTCCTACATGAGCTTATCATCTTATATTTACTCACATATTTCTCCTTTCTGATGTTCTTAACTTCTTCCTTTTTTTACCATGTGTTCATGTGAAATAATTTATTTTCTGCCTGAGGAACATCTGTTAGTGTTTTTTTTAACTGAGTGCCTTTTAGTAAGGAATTCTCTAAGTTTAAGTTTCTCTAAAATTGTTCCATTTGCCTTCACTTTTCAAGGACTTATTCATTGGATACTGATTCCAGGTTGGAAGTTATTTTCTTCCAGCATTTTTAAGATGTCAGTTGTTATCTGACTTTCATTATTTCTGATACAAAGTGAATAACCAGTATACTGTTATTTCTTTGACAGCAATGGGTCTTTTTTTTTTCCCTCTGGCTGCTTTTAGGACTTTTCTTTTTGTCTTTAGGCTTTGATATTTTTACTGTAATGTAAAATTATGGATATATTTGTATCTTCCATTGCATTCATAGAGGTTCTTGAATCTATGGCTTGTTATCTTTCATCATCAGTTTTAGAAAACTCATTTTGTCTTCATATGTTGCTTCTTCACATTCTCTCTTTCTTATTCTTAATCCAGTATGACTGGTGTCCTTATAAGAAGGGGAGAAGAGACACAAGATCAAATAAGAATTTAGTAAACTGCCCATCTCTTTTATTTCTAGGTATCCCATGAATTACTAGCCAGTGCCACAGTTCCCTGTGAATCAGACTATTTTGATTGCTGCTTGGATCTGCTGTCCATGATGGTAACCACTGCCACCTTGTCTTTTGTCACTTGGCTTCTGCCAACCCAGGATCCAATCGTCCCCATTGTGTTTAAGGATCCAAGTTCAGTGGCATATTTCCACAGTAATATCTGATCTACAAGGAAGAGTGACCACAGAGCTCTTTAAGGATGCTGCTACTGCTCTCACCAATTTATGCCTCAGTTCTGATGAAAGGTGTGTCCTCTGGACATTCCTGGGATGGGACAGTAGGTCTTTCATGATAAATCCACTGTAACATTCCAGTCTTTCTAAGGCATTGGGGCCCCTTATCTACATTATATCAGGCAGCCCATAAGACTCTGCTAAAGTATCAATATAGGCCATTGATACTTGATACTTTCAGTCCATGTTTCAGCCAACCACCTGAACAAACTGTTAGAGCTGGCTTCTAACCCCTCAAGTTATAATAATGAATACAGACTCTTTAATTACTGGGTCCTATCAATAAATTCAACCTGATCCAACATTATGTTCCAGACGCTGGTTAAATGGAGAAGGAGGTGGAGAAGTGACCCTAAGACCCATAACAAAAAGCTCCTTTTGCTGTGCACACACATACCTAGCCCCCTGCACACCTAGTCCTCACTCAGGTTGGCACCTGAAAAGAACCAATGAAAAGTGCAGCTCATCAATCTTTTATTAGCATAGCCAGAAGGGGAAGGGCCCCTCCAAGTCCTTACAATGCAAGGATCCCAGCCTCAGATTGCTTTTACCTTGGAAGAATGCCCATGCTTATCTTCCTTAAATGTATACTTTCACTACACATTAAAGTTTAGAGCTGGACAAACTGGCTAGTCTTTGGATTCTTTGGCTGTACATGCTGATTAGTCCTCAAGTTCTTTCTTGCAGCTGAATGAAATCAGCCCTTGATTGAGGTATTGATTTTACCAAGAAAACCTAGCGCTCTCTGGCATCCATCAGAGAATTCTTGGAATTCTGTGGCATCCAGCCTGGAACCTCCTGGGCTCTCTGGCATCCAGCTGAGTATCCCTAGGGCTCTCTAGCATTGAACTTACTAAACTATTTGTACACACTAACTAGTCCTTGAATTCTTTCCTGTGACTGAGTTAAGAACCCTCATGGTGCTAGCCCTTGGTTGAGGTCTCAGTTTTTCTAAGAACTCCTGGGACAGTCTGGCATCATTCCTTTCATCATTATGCCATACCCTTAATATACATTCTCCCACATATTCCCATAATCTCTGTCTATATAAATTGGAAAAAATTATGTAGTACTTTTAGAGAGTAGCACATTTCCTCATGGGTCACAGTTTGTATCTCACCCATTATGGTCTGTGGGGCTTCAGTTTAGTTATAAGTTCGGAAGAAAAGAGGAGTGGTATGGGTGGGTCATGAAAGAAATAGGCAGTGTCTCGCAAGCAAGTCAACTAACTCAGCAACAATAGCAACTAAAATAATCAAATATCTAGGAATAAATCAAACCAAGCATGTAAAGGACTTGTACAGAAGAAATGAAAAAATATTGCTAAAAGAAATCAAAGATCTAAGTGGAAAGATATTCTGTACTCACAGAAGACTATGTATTGTTAAGGTGTCAATTCTACCCAAGTAATTTACGTAGTCAATGCAATCCCAATAAAAATTCCAACAACCTTCTTTTCAGATATGGAAAGCCAATCATCAAATTTATTTGGAAGGATAAGGGCCTTGAATAACCAAAGTCATTCTGAAAAGTAAGAAAGAAGCTGGAAAGCTCATACTTGCCAAACTTAAAATGTATTATCAAGACAGTAATCAAAGTAGCCTGGTACTGGCACAAGGACAAACATATAGACCAATGGAGTGAAATTGAGAGTTCAAAAATCTTCCAGCTTATCTGTGGCCATTTTTGGCAAGGGGAAAAAGACCACTCAATTGGAAAAGGATAATATCTTCAACAAATGGTGCTGGGAAAAATGGACCTCCATATGCAAAAGAATGAAGGTTGGAACCTTTTATTTTTTGCACCATATAACAAAACTCAACTCAAAATATAAGACCAAGAACTATAAAATTCCTTGAAGAAAAGATAGGGAAGCATCTTCCAGACCTTGTGTTAGGTAATGGTTTCCTGACTTAATATCCAAATCACAAGCAACAAAATAAAAAATAGATAAATAAAACCTCATTAGAAATGCTGCGATGGTGGCTCAGTGGCAGAATTCTCACCTACTATGCTGGAGATCCAGGTTCAATTCCTGGATCCTCACCATGCCAAAAAAAAAAAACCTCAAAATTAAAATTTTTGTGCATCAAAGTATTTTATCATGAAAGTAAAATGACAACCTACACAAGGGGAAACATGTCCAAAAAGGTGCAGGTACCAGAATACATAAAGAAATCCTTCAATTCACCAATGAAAAGACAAATGACCCAATTCAAAAATGGGCAAAAGACTTGAATATACATGTCTCCAAGAAGATATACAAATGGCCAAAAGGCACATGAAAAGATACTCAATATCATTAGCTATTAGTAAAATGCAAATCAAAACCACAATGATATACCATTTCACATGTACTATAGTGGCTACTATTAAAAAAAAGAAAATTACAAGTATTGGAACAGATGTGAGCAAATGGAAAACTCATTCATTGCTGTTTGAAATGTAAAATGGTGTAGCTGCTATGGAAGACAATTTGGAAACTCCTCAGAAAGTTAAGTATAGAATGACCATATGATCCAGTAACCCAACTTCTAGGTATATACCCAAGTAATTGAAAGCAGGCACTCGAGCAGATATTTTCCCACCAGTATTCATAGTAACATTATTCATTATTGCCAAAAGATGAAAGCAATTGACATGTCCATCAACTGATGAAGGGATAAACAAACTGTGGTGCATATACACAATGGAATATTATTCAGCCATAGAAAGTAATGAAGTTCTTATACATTAACAACAGGATGAACTCAATCACGTAGAGTGAAATAAGCCAGGCACAAAACGACAAATATTGTATGATTTCACTGACATGAAACAATTAGAATAAGCAAACTCATAAAGTTAGAATATAGGTTACCAAAGGACAGGGTGCAGGTAGGGATTAGGAAGTTAAGGCTTAAAATATACATACTTTCTATTTGAGACAATGGAAAAGTTTTGTTAATGGATGTTAACACTACACAGAGAAATTAATTAGTAGGACTGAATTATATATTTGAATGTAGTTAAAAGAGGAATTTTTAGGGTGATGCAACGGTGGCTCAGTGGCAGAATTCTTGCCTGCCATGCAGGAGACCCAGCTTTGATTCCTGGAGCCTGCCCATACCCTCCAAAAAAGGGGTGGGGAGATTTTAGGCTGTATAGATGGTACTAGAATAAATTTTTAAAAATCCATAGAACTGTATAACACAATCAGTGAACCATAAATTAAACCATGGACTAAAGTTAATAGTATAATTATAAAACTGTGCTTTCAACAACTATAGCACATGTGTCACACCAATGTAAGGTGTTAATAATAGGGTGGTATTTGGGAATGCTATGTTTTATACATGGTTTTTCTGTAAACTCGCAACTTCCTTAATACAAAAATCATAATTAAAACAGAATTTTTGGAAAATGGAAAATTGAGATTAATTGAATTTTTATTTTAAATAGGAGCCATAATCCTGTAGAGGTCTGTAGTATTTGAAAACTCATTTATCAGATCCTTTAAAATGTAGCCATTAAATACATATAGCCCATCTCAGAGAGGTAATTTAGGACACTAAGTTATAGGCAGTCCAAACCCCATTTCTCTTTCTCCTGGCCCCTAAGCTAATGACAATGGTCTAGAGTTTAGAGTTGAGGTAAATTGTGTTCACCTACACCTGGAATTGGGGATTCCTCCAGAGATGCTAGTGCAAGGCAAAACCCTTCATGAGGCCAAATCATGGTTTATAGACAAAAAAGGTCAAGTCCAGAAATCAGAGACAAATTAATGTAGGAGTCACAAAACTAGGAGTTTAGAAGGGGGAGAGAGAGAGAGATGTGATAAACCTTGCTGCATTTTGGATAACCATGATGTGTAGATTTGGCTTTGACACTTTCTTCATGGGCTGGTGGATGTGTTCTAGGGAAGACCATGGGAGGCATTAGAGACCATGATTGGTGTGGACGCAATGGAAACTCTAGTCCACTGCTTTTTCTATTTCCAATGCTCTTATAACCTCATTTTTTAGCCTTCCTATTGAAAATCTTTCTTAACTATAATCATTATTCTCTGTTGTGAGCACAGGGTGTGGACAGACATTTTTGAGCTAATATTTTTTGAGTGCTTAGTATAATCCAGACATGAACCAAAGACTTGAGCATTATATCTTACTTTATGAAGTAGTAAATGTTTATTCACATTTTAGAGTTAATGTAACTAAAGTTCAACAGGATTATATGACATCACCTGCTAATAAAAAAGGAAAGTTTATTTTGGCACAGAGATAATTATACCCTCTGCTGGTGGTTACAAACTTCTGTACCATCTGCCTTTTGGAATGATGTGTTTCAACATAAGCATTGCATGATGTCAGCTTGTGGACTAGTTATTCACCACTTTTATCACTCTGGTTTTGTGACCCTCATGTTCGCTTTTTACCGATAAGACTTTAATATAATATGAGGTCATTTAGGAAACAGACAGATTCTTATAAAAATCTAGATCTCAGGAATTGATTTTAAAATCTGGAGAGGAAATTGCATTCGGTGTTGAATGGGGCCAGTGGAAAGTTTATTCAAGTGTCCAGGATTTATTATCGAGCAAAAAGTGTGCTGGGAAAGAGCCACATCTGAGACTGGCCACCTGTAACAATTACTGGGATATAAGTATCTGTCCTGTGGATGTGGTATTTGATATTAGGAAAAAATAAAAGACAGAAAATAGCAGTAACCTCAATAAAACAAACTTATACTCAAACTTTTGACAAGATTGAGTAATAGTGAGAATTGAATACTGCCACTGTGGTACTTTTTCCTAGGACTTCAGTAAACTTTCACCATCACATCTACCTACCTACCAGCAACTTCAACAAAGGCTTGTTTTTATAGACCTGAATTCATGTAAATAACCATGTTATTTTATTATCCCCTCATCTATCATAAACTTCAATTCTTTCCTATCCATGTTGGTCATTTCCAGTTTGGAAAGTGGTCTCTTTGATAAGAAGGAGATTAAAAAGAAGTTAGATTGTTTTGCTATATTATAGTACCAGTTAATATTATCTGTCCATGTAACAAAACCCTCTATTTCTTTTCTTATTCTGAACATGATTTAAAACCTATATTACTTTCTTACTATGTTATAAAATATTTCAAGCTACAGTTACCTGTTATATGACAAATTTATTTTTACAATGAAAATTTTCATTGATTTATAGAAACATGTTATTCAAGTAACTTTCCTTAAAGTGTGCAAAATCGTTGGTACCTAGAAACATAAAAATCAGAGAAGTGTTTTCATTTGCCATAGCATGTTACTTCCCGAGCAGAAAATGTTACTTCAGTTTATGGAAACTGAGAAAAAAGAACCTTATACATCCCATAGATATTCACATGTAGTAAAATGTTATTATACACTCAGTATCAATATTCAGTGTCCTGAAAAAACCTACTAAAATAGGTTTTTATGGTTCTATATATTCGAGTCATTGGCTATGAAATAATATTTTCCTTTTAGGAAATTCTGAGATTGCATTCAGGAAAGCTTTAAAGAGAATTCTAGTAAATTGCTTGTGTTGTTCATCCATCCAAACCCCTTCCCTTCCTCTCTTTAAATACTCTGCTGTTGTAGAGAATCAGTATTGGCTTTGGATTCTGTAACAAATCTTCAGGGATATTCTCAAACTTCAGGGATCTTATTTTCACTTAATTTCCTATGAGTAACTATCAGGAGTGATCACTTGGCATTTAGTCTTGGGATACGTTCTTACAGGTTCATAGATTTTCTGGGCAATTATTTATCATTTTCTCAAAAGCTAGGCCATGTTATGTATCCTTTGCATCCCTACAATTAATGATAGTGAACCTATTTTAGTTGAATCATATAAAACTGCAATTTCTGAAATGTTTAAAGAAATGGTTGAATAACAGTAATTTCACGTGGCTCAGCCTAAAACAGGCAGAACCAGAAGGGTTTGTAGAGATGGAAATCCATGGATTGATGAATTTATAATCTAATTCGGGGGAAGACTTGTAAAGCAATTAACTGTAATAACAGTAGGAGTCCTATTACTTAACTGAAATGTAGGTTCAAGTTCCACTGTTGGATTTAGAAATAGGAAGGATGAATACTGACAGGGAAATCTGGAAATGTTTGATTGGAGTCAGCATTTAAATTTATCCTCATATGATACATAATTTGTACTTATGGAATGCAAATAAGCCAGTCTTATTTCCAATGAGACATGCTGTCTAAAATATAGCTTCTATAAATGCCAACATTTAGTACTAAGGTTCTGGCTGAATGAGAACGTTGCTTTTTTTTTTTTTCTTAATTTCACAACCAGGTAACTTATAACTTTGTATTTCTCTAAGCCTTAGTTTTTTCCATACGAAGTGGGAACTATGAAGTGATAATGCTACCACAGGTTTCAGTCATTCAGCTAGAACTTCAGTAGATTTATTTCTGCTTAAGTAACTAGGAACTACAAAGACACATGCTTGTCATGTCAATAGAAGCCTCATTTTATATACAAAATATTAAAAAGCATAATATATAATAATAAGTTGAGTATATGAGGACGAAATGAGAACAATATTGAATTGCTGAGAATCCATTCCCATTTTGCATCTGAGGGAGTGATAATTTTTGGTAGCTGGGAAGTGCTGAGAGTTAGAGCTGCAGAGATGGTCAGGGGCATCAGTGGTGGCCAGTGCCTAATGAGCATCTCTCCACTTCTAGCTCCCCAGGGTAACAGAGGTCTGTTTGAGTTTGCTAAGCCTTCTGGAATGCAAAATATCGGAAATGGATCAGTTTTTCTAAAGGGGATTTATTAAGTTACAAGTTTACAGTTCTAAGGCCTTAAAAATGTCCAAACTAAGGCATCCAGAGTAAGATACCTTGACTCAGAAGAAAGGCCAATGTCTTGTCACATGGTGTTTTAGTCTGCCAAAGCTGCCAGAATGCAACAGATGGATTGGCTTTTAATAAAAGGGGACTTATTTAATTAAAAACTTTTAGTTCTTCAGAAGAAGGGCAGCTAGCTTTCATCTGCGGTTCTCTCTTATGCAGGAAGAAACAGGGCAATGTTGGCTAGCCTTCTCTCCTGGCTTTTGGGTTCCAACAGCTTTCCCTGGGGCAATTCCTTTCTGCATCACCAAATGACTGTGCTGAGCTGCAGGTGCTGAGATGAGTACACTGAGCTGCTTAGGCTGTGCTGCATCGAGGTCTCTTCTGACCTCTCTCTTTTAAGCCTCCAGCTAATTAAACATCACTCATTGCGGAAGGCGCTCCCTTTAGCTGACTGCAGATGTAATCATCTGTAGATGAGTTTCACATGCTAATGACTCAAGTCCACAGCTACAGAACAGACACAATCACCTGGCCAAGTTGACACCTGAACTTTCATGTGACATACTGCACATGAGAAGGCACATGGCTGGCGTCTGCTCATCCTTAGTCCTGGCTCCATTGCTCCAGCTTCTGATTCCAGTGGCCTCTTCTCTGAGAATCTGTGGGTCCTGACTTAGCTGCTCTGTAGCAAAACCCTGGGTTTCATCTCCTAGCTCAGCAGTTCCCAGGCCAGAGATTTCTTTTCTTCAGATTCTGGCTATTTCATGAGTCCTTGCTTAGTACTTGGACACTTCAAGCATCTCCAATGTCTGCATCTCAGCTTTCTTCTAAATGTTTCCTTGTATCAGCTCTTTTAAAGACTCCAATAAACTAATCAAAAGCCACCTTAAATGGGTGAGTCACATCCCCATCTAATCAAAAGGGCACACCCACAATCAGGTGTGTCACATCTCCATGTAAACAAGCCAAAGTTTCCACCCTAAACAATATTGGATCAGGATTAAGAGAACCTGGCTTTTCTAGGGTAAACTAGCACAAAGTATAAAACACTTCATTGTGGAACCACAACCTCTTAGTTTTAAGCCTCTCTCTCTCTTTCTGACTGCTTTGATCCTTGCTTTTTTATATCAATTAGTCTTCTGATGACTTGAACTTGACCCAATGTTATTCTCCTGATTTATTATCCTCCGAGCTTCAATTTTTTTCCAGCTACACTTCCTGGTGAGACACTCCACCATCTCATACACAGATATCCTCAACCAAAATGTCTTTTCAGTACAATAGATTAAAAAAGCCTTGACTTTGAATATAAATGTGTGCTTCCTCCATTTTGGTAGCCAAGTTTCTGAGCTTTCTGTATATATGAACATTCATGGTTTGGGGCCAGAGCTAAGCCTTCAGTCCTCCACAAAAATATTAAAGTAAGTTTTCACAGAAATGTGAAAGAGTCACGGATGAGACAACAGTTTTAACAAAATAGGCAATAACCTGGGGCAAATTGACCTCCATCAAGGGCCTGGAACCTGATTTTTATCAATTTCCAGATTGAGAGTGAGTTTGCGTGAGTCAAGGATGAGTTCACATTAAGTAGAGTCCAATGTGAAAACCGAAAATACTAATTTGTCAAATTTGCATGAAAAAATAAACCAAAAGAACTCATATACTCTTCCTAACCCATTATCTCCCATTAAAATGTTCTATGTGTGAAGCCACTTTATAATATGAAAGTGGTTTGGAGAATATAAAGTCATAATGAAGAAAATTAATTATGTAGTTAATATTTTAAATATAAATTAAATATAAAATTTTAAATATTAAAACTCATTGGGTTATGAGAACTTTCATATCAATCTCCTGAATACAGAAACAAAAGTATCAAATATTGGCCAGAACGGCTTTTCCTCTGGAAGAAAATCAGAGTAGAACAATTCTTTAGGTTTAATTATGTAGCAAGTACAGTTTTTTCTTTCTACTTCCCCCAAAAAAGTTCATCTTTTATATATTTGAACTTTATCCAACAGAATTGACTTAATGGTTAATTCTTACTTTCCTTCAAACCACCAACATTATTTTGGCAAAAGATCACTACCCAGACTTCTGGGCCAAGATGGTGGCTTAGCAATGTGCGCATTTTAGTCCATCCTCCAGAACAACTACTAAATAACCAGAAACAGTACAGAAC
>PVIY010020442.1:0-44070 GCA_004026745.1 Myrmecophaga tridactyla | reverse complement strand
TTGATTGAACACCTTAAGTACATGGAACTTTGTATAGGACATGAGATTTTGTTGGTTTGTCCAGGTGATGCCCCGATGAATCCCAGAGTGATTTGATCAGTGAGTGGAAAAGTATTTGCAAAGTCCCCTTTGGGGAATGGTGAGAACGGGGGAAAACTCAACTTCCCCAAGTTGAATTCTTGATATTCTCACAAGCAGTGTGGACAACCAAAGCTGTAGGCTGAGCCCCCAGTCTAGGGGTTTGTTCATATGAAACTTAACCCCACAGGGGATAGGTCAAGCCTACTTAAAATTAAGCCTAAGAGTCACCCCCAAGAGAACCTCTTTTGTTGCTCAGATGTGGCCTCTCTCTCCAGCCAACACAGCAAGCAGACTCACCACCCTCCCCCTGTCTACGTGGGACATGACTACCGGGGGTGTGTATCTCCCTGGCAGCGTGGGACAGAAATCCCAGAATGAACTGAGATTCAGCATCAAGGGATTGAGAAAAACTCTAGAATGAGCTGAGACCCAGCATCAAGGGATTGAGAAAACCTTCTCGACCAAAAGGGGAAAGAGTGAAATGAGACAAAGTGTCAATGGCTGAGAGATTCTAAACAGAGTCGAGAGGTTATCCTGGAGGTTATTCTTATGCATTAAGTAGATATCACCTTGTTATCCAAGATGTAATGGAGAGGCTGGAGGGAACTGCCTGAAAGTGTAGAGCTGTGATCCAGTAGCCATGTTTCTTGATGATGATTATATAATGATATAGCTTTCCCAATGTGACTGTGTGATTGTGAAAACCTTGTGTCTGATGCTCCTTTTATCTACCTTGTCAACAGATGAGAGGAACATATGGAATAAGAATAAATAATAGGGGAAACAAATGTTAAAATAGATTTAGTTTGGAATACTAGTGATCAATGAAAGGGATCAGTAAGAGGTATGGCCTGTAAAATTTTTTTTTCTGTTTGTTATATTTTTCTGTTGTCTTTTTATTTCTTTTTCTGAATTGATGCTAATGTTCTGGGAAATGATCATGATGATGAATATGCAACTATGTGATGATATTGTGAATTGCTGAGTGTATGTGTTGGGAATGTTTGTGTTTCTTGTAATTTTTTTTAATTAATAAAAAAAAAAAAAAAGCCAATCCATCTCTGGTGTGTTGCATTCCGGCAGCTAGCAAACTAGAACAGGGATCTTTCTACCTTTTGGCTATTGTGAATAATCCTGCTATGAACATTGGTGTATAAGTATCTGTTGAGTTCTTGTTTTCAATTCTTTATAGATATATACCTAGAAGTGGAATTACTGAGTCATATGGTAATCTATGTTTAATTTTCTGAGGAACTTCAAACTGTTTTCCACAGTTTTTACCTTCCCACTAACAATACACAAGGGTTCTAATTTCTCTGCATCCGGGTCAACACTTGTTAATTTCTGTTTTTTTCATAATAATCACCCTCATGGGTGTAAAGTGGTATCTCATTGTGGTTTTGATTTGCATTTCCCTGATGACTAATGATGTTGAGCATCTTTTCATTTGCTTGTTGGTCATTTGTATATATCTCTTCTGGAGAAATGTCTGTTCAAGTCCTTTGTCCATTTTCTTTTCGGGTTGTCTTTTTGTTGTTGAATTATAAGAGATCTTTATATATATTATGGATATTAAACCCTTATCAGATAGATGCTTTACAACTATTTTCTCGTGTTCTTTTGTTTTTGTAGTCAAACATATGCCCCATCTAATTTATTTGTAGTATTCTTTATATTGGTGTAATCCAGGTTCTGCTATTTCTTCCCTCAACTCTTGCACAACAGTAGTTCTTACTATTGATATTGCCCTTTGAAGTGCAAAAGTTTTTTTTTTTTAATTTTGATAGTCTGTTTTGTCTGTTTTTCTTTTATTTCCCACATTTTTGGCATTATATCTAAGTGATCACTGCCAAATCCAAGTTCATGAAGGTTTTCCTGTATTTTTTCTTCTAAGTGCTTTATGGTTTTGGTCTTATATGTTTAGGTCCTTGATCATTTTGAGTCAATTTTTGTATGTGATGTGAGCTAGGGGTCCAGATTTGTTATCTTGCCTGTAGACATACATTTTTTCCAGCACTATTTGTTGAAGAGACTATTCTTTCCTCTAATGTACTTGATGCCCTTGTTGAAAATCATTGGCCATAGATGTGTGGATTTATTTCTGGTCTCTCAATTCTAATCCATTGGTCTATATATCTATCCTTATATCAGTACTGCACTATTTTGATTACTGTGGCTTTATAGTGTTTCTCTTTTTCAAGATGGTTTTGACTATTCAGGAGCCCTTACCGTGAAATATACGTTTGATGATTGCCTTTTCCATTTCTGCAAACAAGGCTGTTGGAATTTTTATTGGAATTGCTTTGAATCTATAGATCACTTTCGGTAGAATTGATAACCTAAACAATATTAAGTCTTATAATCTGTGAACATGTGATGCCTTTCTATTTATTTAGGTCTTCTTTAATTCAAATTTTGTTGTTTTCAAACTACAAGACATTCAGCAATGTTTTGTTGTTTTAGAGTACAAGAGTTTCAACTCCTTGTTCACATTTATTCCTAGATATTTTATTTTTTTAAATGCTATTGTAAATGGAATTGTTTTCTTAATAGCAGTTGCTTTTATATGGATGCCAAGCCTCCTGGTTGGAATTTAATATGCAAGTTTCATTAAAAAGTGTATTTCCTTGGGTTTTCAGAAGTTGGAAAGAGGAATATTGAGAACAGATGATCATAAAGGTAGGATCTGAAATAGAGAATATTCTAAGGGAACAGTAAGGGAGAAGAGGAGAAATGAGAGGGGCCCTTGGTTTCATGTGTAAGTGTTGGGTTCACTTTATGTGGAGAGCATGGTGGCTGTGATTGCTAAAATAAACTCTTTCATTTGCAGTGACTGGTTTGCAGAGACATGCACTGGTGGCATTCTTTCTTTCCTTTACTTCCAAACTCTTTGTCCTTCTCTTCTCTTTACATGAAACCTTCTCAATTTTTCTGCTTCTTCCTGCTCTCTACACCTTATTCCCTGTCCTATGTCATTTTTGTAACCATCTCAAAACTCCCACAGTTGCCAGGCTACTTGTTTTTTCATTCATTCTTTCTTGAGACTGCCCCAGGACAAAGACTATAAACCTTTTAGAGAGGCTTGTTCTTTTTTTAAAATATTTTTATTGAGAAATCTTCACACCGTATAGTCCAATGATAGTATACAATCTGCGGCTCACTATATCATCCTATAGTTGTGTATTCATCACTATGATAATTTTTTAGAACGTTTATACCACTCCAGAAAAAGAAAAAAGAAAAAACTCATATATCCCATACTCCTTATCCCTCCCCATCATTGACCACCAGTATTTCAATCTTCCCAATTTTTTACCCTTTATCTCCCTCTATTATTTATTTAATTTTCATTCTTATTTTCTTTTACTCGTCTTTCCATATGCTGGATAAAAGGAGCATCAGACACAAGTTTTCACAATCACATGGTCACTTTGTAAAAGCTTATAGTTATATAGTTGTCTTCAAGAATAAAGACTACTGGAACACAGTGCAGCAGTTACAGGTACTTCCCTCTACACACTCCAGTACACCATAAACTAAAAAGGGAATCTATATAATGCATAACAGCAACTTCCAGGATAACCTCTCAACTGTGTTTTAAATCTCTCAGCCACTGAAACTTTATTTTGTTTCATTTCTCTCTTCCTCCTTTTGATCAAGAAGGCTTTCTCAATCCCATGATGCTAGGGTCCCAGCTCATCCCTGGGAGTCATGTCCCATTTTACCAGGGAGATTTACACCCCTGGGAATCATGTCCCATGTAGGGAGGGGGAAGGGCGGTGAATTCACCTGCTGAGTTGGCTTAGAGAGGCCACATATGGGGAACAAAAGATCCTCTAGGGGGTGACAGGCATAATTATAAGTAGGCATAGCTTCTCCTTTGTAGGAATAACCTTCATTGGAATGAACCCCAAGATCAAGGGTACAGCCTATTGAATTAGTTGTCCCCACTGCTTGCAAGAATATCAGGAGTTCCTTAGGTGGGGAAGTTGAATATTTCCTCCTTTCTCCCCAGTTCCCCAAAGGGACTTTGCAAAAACTTTTTTATTCTCTGTCCAAATTATTCTGGGATATGTCGGGGCATCACACTAACCTGGACAAACCAACAAGTGAGAGGCATGTCCTTAATGAAAAATAAGATTAATAGACCTTGAAGTTCTAGTGGACTGAATTGAAATTCCAACATATAATAATAATCGAATTGTGTCTGATTTATTTCTTAACTTGTTTTTTAATTGTCTTGTCAGACCCAGACTTTTCATCATAATTATTAACAAAGTTTTATCTCAAAATAAGGGAATAACATTGACTTCTCATGGTGGATGTCAACAGTAACTCCTCTGGAGTGGACCTTTTCCTGACTCTTTAGTACATGTATAGAACAGATGCCATTGGTTACATATTTAACACCAATTTCTCCCTATTCTTTCAATAGGACAAAAACTGGATTTTGTTCAGGGTTTTCACCTGCCTGTGCTCAGGGAAAATGAGCCCTTGTGAATCATGATTGGTCTAAGTCACACAGAGTGGTCTCATTTCCCTTTCCAGTGACTGATTTGGGCATGGATACATGGCTAGTGGAACCCAAAGGTCTTGGGAGTCTTCAGGAAATATTTCTTTCACTCAGAAAGAACAAAACCAAACAGAAAGCAGATGCCCAGTATGACATGCCTCTTCTGTAGCCTGTGATGCCTACAGTTACAGCCATCTTGGGACCATGAGAGGAGACAATACTGACACATCAGAGTAGAAAGGCGTAAGAAGTTGGGTCCTGATGATTGTCTCACCACAAGGCTTTTTGTCGGGTTTGTTCATGTTTTGCTATTCTTTTATAAGTTAGGCTGTTTTTGAGTACAGCTAGAACATGCTTTACAAATAGAACTGTTTTAAAATACATCCCGGGCTTATGGTAGGTAGGACTATAGTCACAGATTGAAGTATGAACATCTGTGAAGGAGAGATATAATGAAGTGGTTGGAATCAATTGTCTGAACATGATTCTCTGTTCCATTTCTTAGTACCTGGTTGAAACTGGGTAAGTTAATTAGGCTTTCTGGGTGTCAGTTGCCTGAGTTGTAAAATGGGGATGATAATAGTACCTGCCAAGGGCTAAATAAGTAATGAAGGTAAAGCTGTTAGCATAATGACTGACACACTGACACTGATTAAATACCCAGTGCATGTTAGTCTTTACTGTGGATGTCATAGTTGAGAATAACAGCTAGAACTCCAGAAAAGACAGAAAAATTGTCAGGTGGCACAAAAATTTCTCAAATATAAAAAATGTTATGAGTGTCCATGATTTTCAGTCTTCAATTACACAAATAAAATAAAGATGGTTATAAAGATCCCATAGCATATGTTTTAAAAAGAATATGCAGAGGGCAGGCCATGGTGGCTCAGCAGGCAGAGTTCTCACCTGCTATGCCGGAGACCTGGGTTTGATACCTGGTGCCTGCCTAAATAAAAAAAAAAAAAGAGTGTTTTATTTTAACAACCACTTAAAAATTACTTAATATTAAAAAAAAAAACCCAAAAGACATAATGACACTATGTTGCAGTAAATTTAATAATAATTTCATACAGAAAAGTGAATTGCTTATTTAAGAGTTAATCTGAGAGAGACAGGAAATTGAAGAAAGGCTTAGAGACAAATTACTAACATTTGCATTTACCCCAAAGGTAATGCTTTTTTTTCAAGAAGCAATAAATGATTGGGATTTAATTATTGGATAATATGAATTTGGGTTTGATCTGTGAATCCCGATTACTGATATTCTATCATCAGGGATAATTGGGTGTTTGCTCAAAGCGGGGTAGAAAACATGACCCATATAGACTGTCTTCAACAAAAGCAAGGTATCACACTCATTCCCAAACTGAACACATAATTGTCTCATCAAAGACAAAATGACATATTTACTCCCGATACATGTTTGGGTTGTCCTTATGGTATAGTTGTGTTAGTATTTTGCCAGAAATAAATATTGTGAAGGAAAGAGATTAGCTAATTTAAGAATGTGATACTGATTTTGAGCTGTAGTATTCTAGCATTCCCTGTAGAAATCTGTAATGGCTTAAGTGTCATGCAAAACATTTTGCCATCTATCATGATAATGTAACAGAGAGATACCTTATGGGAATGAGACTAGGAAAGGCTTTTATATGATTACATTGTATAGTGATAGATGCTAACAATTTATGCTTATTATGAGAACAGTTTTCTAAAGAGAATTCTTGATAAATTTTTCAATTGCTCTTCTCTAGATGTATATAAATATAGCATATATTATATCATAAAATATAAATAACAAAGTTAGAAATAGGCAAGAGGGATTTAAGACCCATCTAGATAGAACAAATAAGAATTTGTGCATATTTGCTCAGTCTCATTTTGATTAAAACATGAATTGGAAAAATGGGGAAAAAGCCCCAATCCTATGAAAATATTTACTAGAATTATAATCTCTGCCTTTGTGACATCTGGATTAAATTAAATTAATTACTGAAGTGCACACAACTAAAAGCTAGAATGAATATTTTCCTTAGAAATTTGAGTTGGGGCATAGGCTGAGAATTTTTAGATGTCTAGAATTCATTATATCAGTACTTTTTAAGCTGAAGCCACAAGATAAGGAACAGATCTGGTAACTACTTCTAGCCATTCATTTTGGAGCTGTGAGATGAGAATATGTCTAATTTGGAAATGACGGTTGTCAACTTCTTTCTGACTCCAGTAACTTTATGGTTAAACCTACCCAGGAAGAACATAAAGGCTCTGCTAGAACCTCTGGTTGCTGCACACCTGTAGGCAGGTAAATAAAGGGTGTGTTTGTGTTTTACTTGAGTGGCTGCTAATCAGTCAATATGAGTCAACAAAGATTTAATGAATTTTAGTTATATACTAAGCATTGTGAAAGATGTTGTGGGGGCGTAAAGAACACATCACATATGGCCCCTGAACACTCAGTGTTATGATCAGGATTTATAACCTGGTCTGCCTGATTCCAAATCCTGTATGTTTCACCACACTATACCATTGGTTAGGCATTTTGCTTGCATTATTTTATTTAATATTTACAATAATCTTTCAAAGAAATTATTATTTATAATTTGTTCACGAACCTCAGCCAATTCAACAGAAGGAATAAAGTTACTGATAAATGCAAATGGAAAAGCATTTTGTAAAATCAAAGTGACAAAGCCAATGACACTCTAACACAGGCTCTTGCTTATACAGTTATCAAAGTGTTAAAATTCTCATTCATTGAATGAGGAAATGGGTCCAAGGAGTTTAATAATGTTCTTAAGTTTGTACAGCTAGTATGTGGCAGAGTTCATATTTAAACCTGAGTATGCTGGTCTTTTCCCCAGCTCATGTCGACTCCTTCTGGACTGGAGATTTCAGCCAAGCCTTGACAGATAGGATTTTTATGGGCAGAGAGGAGGAATATATGTAGGTGTGATGATCACCCAGCTCATAAGTTCTTTTAAGAGACATGCCAGGATCAGGAGCAATTGCCCACCCTGACTCCAAACAAGGTCAGCTCTTCTTAGAATGTTTTGTGCATGAGAAGAACTTAATACACTTCAGTTGAATGAATGAATGGCTGAATGATATCCTGATCCAGATTCATAGAAAGCTCTTCAGATACTTTTGCATGAACCAAAAATATTTGTCTTCAAAGAGAATACATTGCACATTGTATTAGCCCAGTGTTCTTTTGTCGAATGCTTACTGGGGGTGAAGAAGAAAATCTCAAGTCAAAGCCACACTAGAGTTAAGTTTTATACCCTGCATTCAATGCAGGTGGGAATAGGTGCTCCTTATCCCATCTGCTTCTGGAGGATGTAGAGGACATGGACCAATAGTAAGTATTTTACAGTACTGCTGTTTCACCATTTGCCAGGGCTCAGTGGTTCTCACCAGATGGGCTTTTATGAGCCAGAGAAGAGCTATTTCTCTTTTTAGAGTAGCTTATCTACATCCATTTTTTTTTTTTTTTTGGCAATTCAACTCTGGAAATACGAGGAAATGAGCTGTAATAGTTAGTTTGAAAAATTTAAATATCACCCAGTTTATGTATGCTGTATTTCAAGGTTTTAAAAAAAGTTCATTTAAAAGGTGAAAAAAGTAGTGACAACAGTCTTTTCCAAGAAACATGAGGTTTTTCCATCGTTAATTAGTTAATACAGTACTTGTAAAGCACTTAGATAAAAGCACCATTTAATTAAATGTCACCTTTCTTATCAGCACCAATAGACTTACATAACATTATAAGGTCATATTCTATTTATTTTGCAACAGTGGAGAAAAATACTTTTTTCTTATATTGTAGTATTTTTCTTATATGGTATATAATGCATTTTTATATGGTAATATTTTTCTTATATTGTATAGTTTTTCTTTTGAAAAAATATGAAAAATTACTTTCCTTGAATTTCTTTTGGTGTTTTCTTCCTTTAGACCAACTGAGATTTTAGTAGTTTCTGTGGGCTTTGTAATCTATAGTCACAGGTTCATGGCTGCTGGGGGCACATTCGGGAGTCTGACATTTCAATGAAATTTAAATATGCTTTTCTTGACCTAATCTCACCCCCTCTTTTGTATAGGATAGCTATCCTCAGATATTCTACTGACTCCTTAAAAATAAATCTAGATTTGAACTCAGACTGTTGCCCCTTGTTTTATTATGCGTTAAGCACTACCATTCTTTTTTAGTCTCAAAATCACTTCAATCTCAGTTTCCCAGTCAGTTATTATGTCCCAGATTTATTGGATTGCTCTCCTTTTAATCAAGACACCAGCTACAGCTTTGGTAGGTTTATTTGATCACTCACCACTCTTTTACTTCCTTTTGTTTATGTAAGCACATTCTTACAGTTTGAAAGGGTCTTTGGACAAAGAATTACATTTAAACTATGAACAATGCCTTACTTACCATGAATAGTATTTATCACTTGTGTTAATACTTTAAGATTCTACCATATGAGGAAGCACTCTCTGCCCAAGAAATTCCTGGACGTTTGTTGAGAGAGATAAGGGAGTATTTTTTTAGTTGGTGAATTATTTATTTTGCCATTCATCAAGGCTGACATACTCTTTAAACTTTTATATAATTAAAAAAGTTCACAAAATCCTAAGCAGTTATTTATTTATTTATAAGGTCAACAGCCAACAACCTAGGGCATAAAAGAGCAAGAATTCATGTACACAAATAATTACTTACAGCTCCAGCCTTCATTCCAGTTGCTTTAAGGTATGATGATATTTTTATTTTCACTCTGTTTATTTTTTAATATCCTGTGACTTCTGTGAGATTTTAGCCCTCAAATTCAAACAGCTAGACTTTAGGTACATGCACACCCAGTTAATGAGATTAGTTTATTATTTTTTCTTTAACAAATCATTTTTTTTGAAAGACAGAACAGGGCTTATTAAAAATAGCAATATGTGGGACATTGGAGAGACCCATATATTAAAGATAATACATATTCAGAACAGGACTTAGGAAAACAAGAACTTAGGTACAACTTGATAGCTGATGCGTCATCTTTTCTATTTGCTTTATACCTTTAAAAATGTTATTTTTCTCTCATGTGATTAATTCAATGTCAAAATGAACTGATTTTTTATTGTATAGTTTTATTTTAATTAATGTTTTCTTTCCTCTTTTTCCTTTCTTCTTTCCCTCCGTCCATTCCTCACAACTATAATAATAAAGTAAACATTTATTGAGTGCCACAATGTATTAGGTGCTGGAAATGCAAGGAACTAAGGGTAAAATGGGAGGGCTGGTCAGTAAACAGGTAACCATAACATAGAGATCTAATCCAGAGATCACATAAAGGTGGGTGGGAAACTAGGAATAAAACCCCTAGCCAAAAGTAGGAGGGGTCAGGGAAAGGTTGTTTAAAACACAGCACATCCATATATAATAAAGTAAAGAAAGTTAGAAATTATCCACTTGTGATTTCTCAAAATGGATTCAGGACAAGGCATATTTGGATTCTTTGAGAATCCACTTCAGCTCTTGCAGGATGCTGCTTCCAATCTTTTCTTCGTCATGCTTTTGTAATTGCTTTTTGTTTTCAAAGAGCAATTATTTTATTGTTTTAAATAATATTATTACATGTTCATTTTTTTTTTTTTTAACATGGGCAGGCACCGGGAATCGAACCCGGGTCCTCTGGCATGGCAGGCAAGCATTCTTGCCGCTGAGCCACCGTGGCCCGCCCTACATGTTCATTTTATAAAATCCAAGCCATTAAAAAATTAAAATAAGAAAGGGTAAAAGAAACCACCGTGTGTGCTCGCTTCAGCAGTACATATACTAAAATTGGAACGATACAGAGAAGATTATCATGGCTCCTGAGCAAGGATGACATGCAAATTTGTGAAGTGTTCCATATTTTAAAAAACAAAAGAAAAAAAACAAAAGAAAAAAAATCACTGTGAATTCTAGATACAAATGTTGTTAGCACTTTCTTTTTAAATATATACAGCTAACTTAGAGACAGAGTAAGTTCATACTGCACATTATATAATCAAAAGTATAAAATTTTGTCTAAAATTAATACAACTATAAATTAGGGTGAAAAAAATGCTAGAAAGCAAAATAAACTTTTTTTTTTCCAAAAAAAGATTTTGGCCCTAAAATATTTCCCTGACATTAAGACAAAATTTTGATTATTCCGAAACAATGACTCATTCTAATTTTTAACCAATAAACATTTTTCAATTTTAGATTGTACTGACTTCCTAGTGGAAAAGATAAAGAAATTAGCACTCATTTTCCAGTTCCCTTCTTCATCACCTTTCAATTTGTTTGTTACATTTTTTTTGTGTTGCCAAGGTTTACAATATTTACATTCTGTTCTATAGCTTTGATTCACCTGGTTATTTTAGCCCTATGTCTGCATTTACTTAATAATTTAAATGCTCCATTGAGCACCAGTGTACTATGCTATGTTGGCGGCAGTTCTAGATTGATAGTGCAAAGGTGCTGGAGTTGTCAAATTTAAGTACTGTCCATAATAGTTTTGATGTGAGTAAAGATAGACATTAATCATTACTTCCTCACATTTGATAACAAAGCTATGACTCTGTTTAAAAATACTGCAGTCAAGGATATTTGCATACTGATAGTGGCATTATTCAAATTGCTAAACAAAAGTGATAGCCACCCAATTTCTATCACCAAATGAACAGATTAACAAAATGTGGTATAAACATGCAGTGGACATTATTCAGCTGTAAAAAGAAATGAAATTCTGATACATGTGACAGCATGGATGAACCTTGAAGACATCAGGATAAGCGAAATAAGCCATACAGAAAGTGATACCTAGTGTGAGATCTCACTTATATGAAATAATTAGAAAAGCGAATTCATAGTCAGAAACTATATTATAGGTTACCAGGGACTGGGGTGGGGATAGGGAATGTAGAGTTAATTCTTAATTGGTAGAGAGTTTCTGTTTGAGATGATGCAAAAGTTTTGGTAGTGGATGGTGGTGATGGTAGCACAGCAATGTGAATGTAATAACACCACTCAATTCTTGTAACCCTTTGCCCCTCTTTTTCAGCCTTGATGCAGTTAGAAGAGTCATCACCCAGATATCCCTCAAGACTGATAGATAATTATAAAATGAGAAAGAGAAATTGTAACTGAGAAATCAGGATTTAAGGGATGATTTTGATTACTGAATCATTATGTAGATATTCCTTTTGCTTTTTTGGGGTATTGGAGTAGACAGAGGGGAATATCTGAAGGCCCTAAACTATAATTAAGCTGTCTGGATATTTAAAAGGATTGTAAAAGCCCTTATTTCTTGTCTGGTGTCTTTGTGACCGTAAGAACTATTATGCCCTTTATCTGGTTATTTTCTTAGTAGTCTCTAATGGTAAGAAAAACAGTCACTAACTGGCCTCAATCCCTTACGTTTGTAAATCATATCCACTAAGCTGTGCTACTGAAAGATAACCTGTCTCCCCTCCTTCTGGTTCACACCTGTAGTACTAAAGTAATCACTTTGCCTCCCTTCCTTTCATTGTTATGTTAACAATGTTTTCTTTTCTGCTTTGAACTTACTATCTGAAATAACCTCATCTCTCCTGCTAAAATCCTTAAAAACTTTGAATCCCCTTTGTCCAGGGAAACAGATTTTGGCTGTCAGGCTGTCTGCTCTCCTACTACACGTTTCTCTCTTTGAAACCCTGATGTCTCAGGAATTGGTTATTGAGCGCATCGGCAGAAGAATCCACGGCCTTCGTCCAGTAACATTCCATATTTGACAAGTGTTTTAAAATGGGAAATTTTATCTCATATACATGTTATCAGAATTTAAAAAAAAGCCCAATTCTGCAGTGAAGGATGTGGAAGGCTGCAGAAGATGATCTTGGTCTTGACTTCTTTCTGAAGGATGTACGCGTATGTATAAGTGCATGGTGTGAGTGTGCATAAAAAATTGGAACATTTTGAATTATGTAAGAGATTATAAACTTTGGACAAAAAAAAATCTTACCAAGAAAATGGAAACTGATGGAGTTTCATTAGCTTAGAATTTACCTCTTCATAGTGTGTTTATAAGCACGTAGTGTGGAAGGACCTTAATATATCACTGAATTCAGTTCCCTTATTGTACTGATGAAGATATTTAAGTGCATAAATTCCAATCTTATAACTTGTCTAAGGCCACATGTCAGTCAGAATAGCAGTGTGACTCTATTCCAGGCTCTGTGCTCTACGGCTGTATCGGCGTCTAGGCTTGATGTTTTCTGTCCTGTAATGCTCTCCACTAAAGAAGTATGCATACATATTAAACATTGATATATTTTTACTTTTTTTTTGTAAATTATCAAGCAATATGAAAGTGCATTCTTATTTGAAAATTCCAAATAATACAGAAATATCTGGAATAAATATCAAAATCCGTTTCCCCCACACTAGTCATGATTCCCTCTCAGAGGACAACATTTTTGAGGTTTGATGTGTTGTGTTAGTTTGAAACGGTTATGTACTCTAGAAAAGCCATGTTCTTTTCCTAATCAAGTCTTGTGGGGGCAGACCTACTGTTTAGGGTGGAAACTTTGATTGGATTGTTCATGGAAATGTGACACGCCCAATTGTGGGTTTGACCTTTTGATTAGATGGAGATGTGACTCCACCCATTCAAGGTGGGTCTTGATTAGTTGACTGGAGTCCTTTAAAAAGGGAGACATTTTGGAAAAGCACACTTGCTTCAGAGCTGACAGAGATAGATGTTTGGAAATGCAGAAGCACCAGAAGACACCAGGAGCCGAGAGAGCTGGCAGAAGCTAGACAGGAACCAGAGTTGACATAGACGCAGACAAACGGAGATGTCTGTAGTACTGACAGAGATATTTGGAGATGGAGACAGAAACAGCCCACAGAAATAGCCTGGGTGCTAAGCAAGGTCTCATAGAAATAGCCAGAACTGGAAGAAAAGAAATCTCCAGACCCAGGGAGTTGCTAAGCTAAGAGACGAAACTCAGAGTTTTGTCCTGGAGCAGTTAAGTGTAGACCCACAGATGCTTAGAGTGGAAGCCCTAGAATCAGAAGCTGGAAGCAAAGGAATCTGGAACAAGAACCAGCAGATGCCAGCCATGTTCCTTCCCACGTGAGACATTGACCTTTCTTCAGAGTCAAGGTATCTTTCTCTGGATGCCTTAGTTTGAACAGTTTTAGGGCCCTAGAACTGTAAACTTATATCTTAATAAATTCCTCTTTAAAAAGCCACTCCACTTCTGGTATATTACATTCTAGCAGCACTTAGCAAAGTAAAACGTGTCTTCTTCCAAATGTTTTCCCATTCATTTTACATATGTAGAGTGATATATAGGTTTGGTTTAAAATGCTTTTCATAAAAGAATTCATGAATACATATTTTCTTCACTTTTATTTTTATACTTAATGATAGGTTTGAGCATATTTCCTTGTCAGTATTGTAGCTTGTTCTAGTCTACCAAAGCTGCCAGAATGCAGTACACCAGAAATGGATTGGCTTTTAGTAAAAGGGGATTTATTTAGTTAAAAGTGTACCATTCTTCAGTGGAAAGGCAGCTAACTTTCAACTGAAGTTCTTTCTTACATAGGAAGGCATAGGGTGGTCTCTGCTGGTCTTCTCTTCAGGCCTCTGGGTTCCAACAGCTTTCCCGGGGTTATTCCTTTCTGCATCTCCAAAGGCCTGGGCTGAGCTGCGAGTGCTGAGATGAGGTATGCTGAGCTGCTTGGACTGTGCTACATTGAGCTTTCTCATTTAAAAGCACCAGCCAATTAAATCAAACATCATTCATTGCAGCAGGCACGCCTCCTAGCTGACTGCAGATGTAATCAGTGGCAGAGGAGCTTCACATGCCATTGGCTCAAGTCCACAGCAAAAGAACTAGGTATCTTTATCTGGCCAAATTGACACTTGAACCTAACTACCACATAGCTTTAATCTTCAAACTGCTGCATGAACTGTATATATTCAGTTGTGTGCAAAATAATGAAAAAAAAAGACAATATTCATGTCATCTGACTGGGGGGAAAATAAAGGTGCTTCATTTTTACTTTGTGAATTTCCAGTGCTCTCCTTTTTCATTGTTTGCTTCCTTTGTTGTACTTGTTCCCTGAAAATGAAATTTGTTTTCACAAATTATCTTCACACTCTCTATCTCTTAAAAAGAAATATACTTAACCACAGTTGCCTTTTGCAGCATTTCTCAAATTTTAGTTTATTTAAATACTTTACTACATGATCTACTGTAACTCTAAATCCAGATCTGTAAGTACTCTGATAACAAGGGGATTTATCATTGTTAGAATAAGAAATTATTCATGAGTTACACATTTGGGATTTTAACCTTTGTTTGATATGTGGTTTCCAAATATTTTCTTCCATTCTTTGGTTGTCTTTTAACTTTCTTGATACAGTCCCTTGATGTACAAAATTTTAAGTTTTGATGAAAAATAAAATTTATCTATTTTTTTCTTTTGTTGCTCATGCTTTTGGCATACATTCTAAGAAATCATTGCTAACATAAGGTCCTGAAGATGTTTCTCTTTGTTTTCTTATAGGAGTTTTAATAGTTTTGGTTTTTATATTTAAGGCCTTTGGTCCATTTTAAGTTAATTTTGTATATGGTATAAGGTAGGGGTCCAACTTCATTCTTTTGTAAATGGCTACCCAGTTTTCCCAGCACCATTTGTTTAAAAAGACACTTCTTTTTCTCTTGAGTTGACTTGGCACCTTTGTCAAATTTCAATTGGTCATACGTGTGAAGTTTATTTCTGAACTCTCAATTCACTTCTATTGATATATGTCTGTCCTTCTGTCAGTAGCACTCTATTTTTTAATTTTATTATTCCTTTTTGCTTTTATGATTTTTACAATATATTTAACACATGTACAAAAATTCAATATAGTTAATATATATAAAACTATAAGATATTAAGTTACACTATGTTTTGATTTCTATAGCTTTGGAATAGGTTTTAAAATACAGAAGTGCAAATCCTCCTTTTTGTTCTTTTTCAAGATAGATTTGGCTCTTTGGGGCCCCTTACCCTTCTATATGAATTAAAAAAATATTTTTATTGACAAATATTCACACACATACATTCCATACATGGTGTACAATCAGTCTCACAATATCATCACATAGTTGTGTATTCTTCACCATGATAGTTTTTTAAAACATTTGCATCACTCTAGAAGAGGAAATAAAAAGAAAAAGTAGCTATACATACCATACCCCTTACCCCTCCCTCTCATTGACCACTAGTATTTCAATCTACCCAATTTATTTGACCTCTTATCCCCCTATTATTTATTTATTTTTTATAGATTTTCTTTTACTCATCTATCCATACTCTGGATAAAAGGAGTCTCAGATATAAGGTTTTTATAATCACACAATTACATTGTAAAATTATATCTTTATACAATCGTCTTCAACAATCAAGGCTACTGGAACACAGCTCAACAGTTTTAGGTACTTCCCTCCAGCCGCTCCAATACACCATAAACTAAAATGGGATTATTTAATGCATAAGAATAACCTCCAGGATAACCTCTTGATTGTATTTTAAATCTCTCAGCCACTGAAACTTTATTTTGTCTCATTTTTTCTCTTTCACCTTTCGGTCAAGAAGGCTTTCTCAGTCCGTTGATGTTGGGTACCAGCTCATCCCTGGAGTTCTGTCCCACATTGCTGGGGAGATTTACACTCCTGGGAGTCGTGTCCCACATAGAGGGGAGGGCAGGGAGTTCATTTGTCGAGTTGGCTTGCAAAGAGGCCACATCTGGGCAACAAAAGAGGTTTTCTGGGGGTGCTTCCTATTACAAGATTTATAAGATATTTCCCTACTTTTTCTTCTAAGTTTTATGGTCTTAGCTCTAATGTTTAGGACTCTGCTCCATTTTGAGTTAATTTTTGTATAAGGTATAGATATGGTTCCTCTTTCATTCTTTTGCACATGGCTATCCAGTTCTCCAAGCACCATTTATTGAAAATGCTGCTCTTTCAGGTGAGTTGGCTTGCCTGCCTTATCAAAATCAATTGTCCATAGATGAGAGGGTCTATTTCTGAACACTCTATTAGATTCCATTGGTCAGTATATCTATCTTTATGCCAGACCATTCTGTTTTGACCGCTGTAGCTTTATAATATGCTTTAAAGTCAGGTAGTGTGAAACCTACCACTTCATTTTCCTTTCTCAAGATATTTTTAGCTATTCTGGACACCCTTCCCTTCCAAACAAATTTGGTTATTGGTTTCTCTATTTTTGCAAAGTAAGTTTTTGGGATATTAATTAATATTGCATTGAATCTATAAATTAATTTAGGTAAAATTGACAACTATCTGTCCTTCCATATGAATTTGATGATTGGCTTTTCCATTTCTGCAAAGAAGATGGTTGGAATTTTAATTGATTTTGTGTAGAAACTGTAAATCACTTTTGGTAGAATTGATATGTTAGCAATATATACTATTCTAATCCAGGATCATGGATTGCCCTTTGTATCAGTTTGAAATTGTTGTGTACCCCAGAAAAGCCATGTTGTTTAATCCTTGTCAATATCTTGGGTGGGATCTTTTTGATAAGCTGTTTCCATGGAGCTCTGCCCATCCAATTGTGGGTGGGACCTTGTGATTAGTTGTTTCCATGGAGATTTGCTTCCATCCATTCAAAGTGTGGTTGTTTACTGGAGCCTTTTAAGAGAGAGCCATTTTGGAAAAAGTGACAGAGCTCACACAGCCAGAGACCATTGGAGATGAAGAAGGAAAACGTCCTGAGGGGCCTCATGAGACAAGAACCAGAAGAGAAAGCTAGCAGACATCGCCATGTACCTTCCCACGTTCTGGAAAGCATCAGTGTTTCTTGAGCGAAGGCAGCCTCTTATTGGTACCCGAATTTGGACGTTTTCACAGCCTTAGAACTGTAAACTTGTACTTTAATAAATCCCCCTTTTAAAAGCCATTCTGTTTCTGTTTTTTTTTTGCATTCTGGCATCTAAGCAAACTAAAACACCCTTCTATTTACTAAGGTCTTTAATTTCTTTTAGCAGTTTTGTAGTTTTACATGTGCAAGTGCTTACATCCTTGGTTAAATTTGTTCCTAGATATTTGATCCTTATTTACTAAAGTAAATGTAAAATTTTTCTTGATTTCCTCTACAGATTGTTCATTATTAGTATATAGGAACTTAATTATTTTTCACTTTTTGCCCATGTCTCAGTTTTGATTGTATACTGACTATTGTACATAAAAATAATACAAAAAATAATACAATTTGAAGTAGATAATTTGCTTTTCCAGAAAGGACATGTATTTTCCTTTGCTAGGAAATTAGGGTAAAGGCTTGATAATTTTTATTTTATTAGAATTAAATTGAATCAGTGCTAGGTTGTAGCTTTGATTAATTTCAGATCACCTCTGTTCTGACATATTTTATGGATGAGTTCAGATCCATCCCTCAAGCAGGACTTTGTGGTCAGGAGTCTATAATGTGTCTCCCTGTCTTTAGTTGCTACTCACTCAGCATGAGTGGGAGAGAATTGTTGAGTTATCGAGATCAGCATTATATTTGGGACTTTATTTTATACCATCTCTCTGGTTTACACAGTCATTAAAGTATTGTTTGATTTTCTCACTATTCCACCAAAAAAAAAAAAAATGGTGATGGTGGACCAGCTACTCTGTATGTACATATCTCCAGATAAGACGTATTCTCAGTATGAAAGCAATGGCCAGTCTTTACTCACCTTGAAAGGACTGTTCCCCTATGGAATTTTGACTTCTCTGGACCCATTGTTCTTTGATGGCTTTAAATAAAACATCTGATGCTTTCTTGTTGTGTCAGGAGTAATATTCTTTTATGAATTTCTACTCTCTAAATGGAAATGGAACTCCAGCAGTTAATATAAACCGTTAATAATAAAAGAGGTTTAATAATAAACGAGGTTGATAAAAGTCCTCTTTTTATTTTATCCTTTTGTTTTATAAGTACCATGCCAGTACTTACAGCTAGGTGATAGTCAACATATTTAATGATTAGTGCAGCAGAGATATAAACCAATTAAACAAACCAATTAAAGTAAACTTTGGCAGCACAGCCCTAAGTAAGAGAATTGGCATATTTTAAACAGGACTGTTATGATGAAGAATATGAGTATAAAAATAGGTTGATTATGAAAGTCTCATAAAATAGTGAATGATATGAGCATTTCAAACTTTTCATTTCAAATATGAGTTTAACCAATACCACTCTCATTCTGAAGAGCATTAAAGTTTCAGCGTAACAGACAATTTTTTTCCTGTACAAACTATTTGCCTAGAATTTAAGAAAAAGTTATGCCATGAACCTGCATTTCTTATATCTCCTATCTTCAGACTAGTTATATTATAAACCAGTTTGTGACCTTTGTGTTTTACTTGCTGAAATTCTGCTCTTGAAAATTCTGTAAGTTGACACTGTAAAACGAGTGTCTGGGTGGAAAACTAGAGGCTCAGCTTATAGATCTTGTTCACCACAGGAGGCAGGGCTGTGATCCCTGTCCTGCTGGCAGCCCCTTCAGTCAGCTTCACCAGAGTGAATGAAATTTTAGTTGTTAAATAAAACCTGGCCTGACTGTGGTTTCCTTCCTTTGGAAGAACGTGATTTAAGCTGTCAGTTTCTAATCTAAGGAAGGATAGAGGAAATGAGGTGCAAATGACAATGAAGCATTTAACTTCTTGTCGAAAGGAGACAGGATGTAATGCCCTAATAAATAAATGAGTATATATAAAATAACTGTATTTGGGGGTTAATCTTAGAGGCCTTGCTAGTCTAGCTTTACCCAGAATTCCTGTGGTCCATTGGGTTTTAATGTGTTTGCCCCAAACTTTAAAGTATTTATCAGGAGAACTCAGGTTCAATCCATCCATCCATCCACCCATCTACCCATCCATCCATCCATCCAACCATCCATCCATCCATCCATCCATCCATCCATCCATCCATCCATCCATCCATCCATCCATCCATCTATCATCATTGTTTCCTTCTTCGTTTCTTTCCTTCCTTCCTTCTCTCTCTTTCGTTTTAAATTCATGACAGTACATATTGTAAGACAGTACTTTGATCCTAATCTTGCACTTAAGAGTGCATTTCTGAATCCTGGCCCATGCCTTGAAAAAATATGCTTTATTATGAAAAGAAAGGTAACAAACAAGAGCAATGACTATCTATTACCATTATTATCAGCATTAATTGTATAGTAAGTGCCACTCTCTGTACTAAACATGCCAAGCAATTTGTCTTGGATGGAAATCCAACATCTTTGGACATATTGTGATAGATGGACATATAAGACACGAAAAAAATTTGTATTTTGGCAAGAGGTAGAAATCAATAGCAAAATGGTACTTTTTCAGGTTGATACAGTACATTTTGTTTTTATTTTGTTTTGTTTTCATGCATGTCTTTATTTTATTTCTCTTTTACCCATATACTGGATAAAGGGACTAACCATCACAAGGCTTTTACAGTCACATGATAAAAGCTATATAGTTATACAATCATTATCAAAGATCAAGGTTGCTTGATGACAGTTAAACAATTTCAGGTATTTTCTTCTAGCTATTCCAATACACTAGAAACTAAAAAGAAGCATCCATGTAATGAGTCAGTAGTTACAATCGTTTCCTAAATCCTAATTTCTGTTACACCTTCTTCTACTCATTTGATCATTTTCCCAATCTTCAAGGTTATCTAGGCAATGACCATTTAACTTCTTTGTCTTGGAAAGGGGTGGTGACCTTATGGTGTAAAGGGATGAAACTGTTTGATGTTCTTGGGAGGGACTGGTATTTCTGGGTTTCAGGGCTCATCTGGCATAGAAACAATCTGAAGACCTTAAGTTTCTGAAAAAACAACTTATTAAGAAAAACTTTTATAGATTATTACATGGAGCCAAGAGTATTCTTTAGGGTTTTTAGGAATACTATTGGTGGGGGCTTGGTATACCATGGCAATTTATATTATCTGGCTGAAGCTAGCATGAGAGTAACTTCCAGAATGACATCTTGACTTTATTTGAAATCTCTTA
Organism: Myrmecophaga tridactyla; assembly: GCA_004026745.1. Classification (NCBI taxonomy): domain Eukaryota; kingdom Metazoa; phylum Chordata; class Mammalia; order Pilosa; family Myrmecophagidae; genus Myrmecophaga; species Myrmecophaga tridactyla. The sequence continues at coordinate 23,388 of PVIY010020442.1, read as the reverse complement.
GCTATTGAAACTTTATTTTGTTTCATTTTTTTTCCTGCTTTTGGTCAAGAAGGCATTCTCAATCCCACAGTGCCAGGATCAGGCTTATCTGTGGGAGTCATGTCCCACATTGCCAGGGAGACTTATACCCCTGGGAGTCATGTCCCATATTGGGGGTGGAGAGAGGGTAGAGAATTTATTTGCAGAATTGGCTTAAAGAGAAAGTCCACATCTGAGCAACAAAAGAGGGTCTCTGGGGGTGACTCATAGGTATAATTATAAGTGGGCTTAGCTTTGCCATTGCTGAAATAAGTTTCATAAGTGTAAGTTTCAGATACATTTCCCTTTGAGGAAATGTTTAAGCACTTAATAAAAGAAGTTGTTGAAGTACAGTTCCACTGATAGGCAGATTTGAAATTTCCAAAAAGAGATAAAAGAAAGATGCTTTGGGAATGTGTGTGTGTTTGCACACACACAACAAAAATCATGAACTATCCTAAATTTTAAAGAAATTCTAGAGAATTTCTAAAAATTTTAAAGAATTCTAAAGAATTTTTTTAGGGCATAATTCCTAAAATGTTTGTTTACTATTTTATTGGGTATTTCACTTCATCTGAACTTTCTCTGAACTTGCTTCCCTAATGTTCTAGAGTTGCACTCATTTTTCAGATTTTCTGCTGCTATGCCATGTGAACACAGGGTTTGTTGATAGCTGTATACTTAGAAATTTAAATATAAACCTAGGAAAAATATTTCCTCTGCAATAGAAAGTGATGAAAAACATTTTGGACACTGGCAAATGGACAAGGTCTTTCCTCGACAGAAAAGCTCATATTAGTAATTTTGAGATGATAACTTCTATTTGACCCACCTTCTACTTTTCTCCATCTTGTTCTCTGCCTCCAGGAGACTGACATGTATGTATTATGTCAATGGACTCCCATTACCTTTGTCTTCAGTTGGGTTTGGCTAGTGAGTTGGCCTCATAAAAATCAGAGGGAGGGAAGAGAGTGCTGACAAGTTATTTATTTGCCTGGATTCCTTCCTATTAGTTGGACCCAGTGTCCCTCAACAGAAATATCTACTTGTCCCAAGAGATCTTTCTCTACTTGTCTCTCTCCTTCCAGATTCCAGGAACCACAGTTACCACTCATTCATTCTGATGCAGGCTACTACCAGCCTTAGGCGACTCTCCTATCTGTTGTGATTCCTCCATAGCAATGCTTTATGTTTCCTGTTGGGACCCTGACTGACAAAAACTCTACTAATCCACAAGAAAGAAAAGTTATTAAGGGTCTGTATATTAAACTTATGTTGATGTTAGATTTATATTGGACTAGTCTTTGGTGCTTTACCTCACAGAAAAGAACAAAAATGACAGTATTTCCTATTACCTTGAAAAATATTAAATCAAAAGTGCTAGCATTTCAAAGACCTTGTTACTGCCATGCTTTCATGAACTTGTTCTTAAGGAAAATAAAGTTTTGTGTATGTTGTTGACAGCTTGGTACTTGAGTATCAGCTTTCACTTTTTCTTCAGGGAGGCGTATTTTAAAAAAATCATTCTTGAGTCCTGTGCCAGTTTGAAAGGATGTATGCACCCTAGAAAGGCCATGCTTAATTCTAATGCAATTTTATGGAGGCAGCTTCTTTTAATCCCTATTCACTACTGTGGGCTGGAAACTTACTTAGATTATCTCCACGGAGAGGTGACTTGCCTAGTTGTGGTTATTCACTTGGATTATAGGGAGATGTGACTCCACCCATTCCAGGTGGGTCTTGGTTAGTTTACTGGAATCCTTTAAAAGAGGATGCATTTTGGAAAATGCTTGAGATTCTTAGAGAGCAGAGCCATGACAGAATGATGAGAGCCATGAGGAGAGCCCATGCAGCCAGAGACTTTTGGAGAAAAAGAAAGACAATGCCCCTGGGGGAGCTTCATGAAGCAAGAGACCTGGAGAGAAAGCTGGCAGATGTTGCCATGTTCACCCTGTGCCTTTCCAGTTGTGAGAGAAACCCTGAACTTCACTGGCCTTTCCTAAGTGAAGGTAACCTCTTGCTGATGCCTTGATTTGGACATTTTTACAGACTTGCCTTAATTGGTACATTTCCATGGCCTTAGAACTGTAAACTAGCAACTTATTAAATTCCCCTTTTTAAAAAGCCATTCCATTTCTGGTATATTGCATTCCAGCAGCTAGCAAACTAGAACAATTCCTATGAAAACACAGCTTAAAATATATAATTTACATATATTTCATGAAATAAGATTATGATTTTAATGGGGACACGAATTTGCACCATATTCATATTTTAGGAACACTTTCTTGACAGTGAGATCTACTTCCTCATGGAAATGTTAAATTAGAGGGATTGTGGAATTTATATTTCTGAAGGGAATGACAGTGAAAACAGTATGTGTTTTTACTCCTTAAGATGATTTGGGTAGGCTCAGAGCTAGAAGAGACTGAAGAGGCTTTTATTTTTTTTTCTTTCAAATGATCATATGCCTAGATGGACAAGAGTCACCTCTAATCAATATGTCCATTTTGATTCAAGGGATATATCTCAAACCTCTCCCATGTGTCAGAGTTTGTACTAGGTGATAGAGATAGCTGTAAATTCCACAATATGGGACCTCAGACAGGTTATAGGCTGGCAGAAGAGACACATGTATCATTTCCAGTATGAAGGGTTTTATGAAAGAAGCATAAGAAAAACCCGGGGTTCTTATCAGAAGGGAAACCCATCATACTTTCCTAAAATTTCCCTACCTAGTCATCCAAACTGGTTGCCTGAGAGTCATTCTTCAATTCTGTCACTCCTTTACTAACTCCTCCAATAATCAGTCACTATGTTGTACTTATTTTTGTATCTTGTATCTTCTCCCACTTCTGCAGAACAATTGCTGAAGTTCCAGTCCTCATCATTTCTCTCCAGGTATCCTGCACCTAACTGCCTCCCTGCTGCTAGTGTTGCCCCATCAAATCCATCTTCCACAAATCAGGGTGATTTGGCTATAAAACAAAACTGGCCACTTGACATCATAGCAAAAAAATCCCTTAATGACTTTACAACCTATAAAGATAAGCTCCTGCTCCTTCATACAAGACTTCATAAAAGGTGTACGAGGCTCTCCATGACCAGGACTCCTCCTAGGAAGATCTTCAATCTCATCCCTCCCTTGAAGGACAGGTATTAAATATTGAATGGATGAATTAAAAAACATTTACAATAGTTTGGTTTACCAGAGACAAACATATAAAACATTTTATTAAGCTTCATGGAGAGGTAGGGAATTTATCTAGTTTGTTATGCATTTTTCCTCCTAAACAACTTCATTCATTCATTTAGTATTGATGCAGTACATGCATAGGAAGATATAGGAAGCAGTCCCAGACCAGAAATGTATTTACAGTTTCTAATATTCTGCTCAATTAGGCATTAATGAAAGGCCAACACTAGCAATTTGGAAACCATTGCTGCAGGAATTTATAGAAGATGCTATGGATTGAATTGTTTTTCCCAAAAAGATATGTTGAAGGCATAAGCCCTAGCATCTCAAATGTGGCCTTATTTGGAAATAGAGTCACTACAGATAGAATTAGGCTTGTTAAAATGAGGTCATACTGGAGTAATTTGGGTCCTTAATCCAATATGACTGACATCTTTATAAGAGGAAATTCCCACTCAAGACTTCAACATCAGCATTTCTAGCCTGCCAACCTGTCCAGAATTAAACTTGTCAGCCCCCACAATCATGTGAGCCATGTCCTTAAAATAAATCTTTTAGTACATACACACACACACACACACACACACACACACACACACATACACACATCCTGCTGGTTCTGTTTCCTTGGAAAACTGTGACAAGGAGAAACCCCATGTGGGGCAGAAGATTGAGCGGATGTTCAAGGGAAAACTCACTGCATGTTGAAGTGAGTTTTGTGAGTTTTGCCTTGAGGGTAGCTCTGGTTTTGTGGGAATTGGTCATGTTGTTCTTGAAAATCAGAGTTTTCAAGCAGTACTTCTCTCCCTTGACCCCCTGGAGCTCAGATCTCTCTTTTCAGAGGTCTTTTTGGCAGAAAATTGGCAGACGATGCTATCCTTCCGCCTCTGTTGGAATCCTTTTGGGAAGAAACAGGGCTAACATCCTACCTCACCTTAGGGTCTTCAAGAGAGCCTCTTATCTCTGAAAAATAAGGCCTTTTTCCAGGCTGGGAAAAGTGAGGCAGCACTACTTTCAGAAACTTTTAGCCACCTGAATAGAGTTTAAGACAAATCCATATAGGGAACAGAACCAAGTCTGCTCTCCATCTGATAGACGGAAATGTTGTGAATTCACAAACCTTCAATTCTAAGTAACGAGTGGAACCTGGCTGCTTTTGGACCTTCATTGAAGTTGCTAAGATATGAAACTAATCAGGGACATAGAACATGTATAATACCACTAAAAAAAATTATAAGCTAGGAATATGTCATAGGATTTGGACACATTCCTAGCTTTTAATTTTTTTTTCTAGTGATGTTATACATGTTCTATGTACCTGATTAACTTCATATCCTCATTTAAGAAGAAGTCTGTTAGAACACAATGTTATTTCTGTATCTATATCTGAATCTGTATCTGTATCCATATCATACCTGTATCCATATCCATATCCATATCCATATCCATATCCATATCCATATCCATATCTGTGTCCATATGTCTACATGAAAATCTGTTAATTTCAGGGTAAACTCTTGCTAAAATGATAGCAACTAAAATTTGCTAAGTGCTTACTATGTGTCAAATACCATTCTAAGTGTTCTTCATGAAACAATCACTTTTTTGAACACTCCTATGAAGTAGATACTATTATAACCCCCATTTTACAGTTCAGGAGACCAAGGCACAGTGATTTTAAACAGTTTTATTCCAACACCTTATAATCTATCCTAAGTGTACAATCAATGGTTTCTAGTATATTGCATAGTTATAATTTCACCATGACACTCTATATTAGGATATTTCCATTTCTAACAAAAAAGAAAGAAAAAATATCCCCCTATTATTGACATTTAGTTTTTGTATAGGGCCTTTGTTGCAGTTAATGAAAGAATATTACAATGTTAGCGTTAACTGTGGACCTTAGTTTTCATTAATTATATGTTTTCCCATATACTTTCCCATTATTAACACCTTGTAATAGTGACATGCATTTGCTGTAGTTTGTGCAAAATCTTTCTTATATTTGCACAATTAACCACTGTCGTGATCCACTCCAGGTTTCGCTAAGTTTATATAGTTCCAGGTTTTATCCTTTAGCTTTCTTTCTGATGCCATACATGACTCTAATCTTCCTTTTTCAGCCACACTCACACTCAGCTTTGTTAACTACACTTACAATATAAGACACAGTGATTTTAATTAACTTGCCTAAATTCTTATAGGTAGTAAATGGTGTTTCTTAGATTTGAACCCAGATAATCTGGCTCCAGATAATCACTGCCTCACAGTTGCACTGTATTGCTTCTCTGTACAAAATTTAATGTGCCACAGTAGAATGATCAGGTGGGTTAGAAAGGCCATAGATAATCTTAAGAAAAAAAAAAAAAAAGCTGAAGATTTTCATTTTGAACTTCCTTTATGCCATCATTTTGGAGCTTTTTTTTTAACATTTGAAATGAATTTATTTTGAGAATGTACTTTTCATACAATTATATATATTTGTATATATATATATAAAATATAAGAAGGGAGAATAAATGTTCTTCTTGCTATTTCAAAATACTGGGGGTAGGTGAGTAAGTCTCAGTAGTCAGATGTAGCAAGAAACTGCACAAGATGGTAGGCAGAGGAGAAGAGGTATGGGGATGGCATCTCATTGGATAATTAACTTTTGTGGTTATGAAACCTTACCAGTGATTTGGGTTTGTGGGTTCCTTGACTACATCATGGCCCTGTGAAGGATCCAAGGTAAGCAGTGCTTATCAGGAAAGGAAGGATGTGTAGATATTTGTATTTAAGTGAGGTTGTTCCAGAAGTTGCCTATAGTGTATTGACAATTGCAGATATACAATGTTGGGTTAGCTAAGAAGCTGCATTATATCCAGATGGAAGAACAAGGTTTGGATTGGATATAAGACAAGGAAGAAGTTCAAGAGATGCCCAGAAAAAATATATAAGATTGATGCAGTGGTAAAGTTAGAGATGCTCATATGCTGTAGGAGTATGGGCAGGGGATGCTAAAATTTAATTTTGGGATTGAAATAATTTCACATATCACCAGCATATTTAAAGAGAGATGTTTGGTAGGCCTTTGGACACAGGGGGAAGAGTGAGTGACTGGAGATTGGCTTGTCATGAGCATGAATGTAGCATCTCTTGCTTGACTCATTGCACTGGCCTTCTGACTGGCCTTGCTGCTTCCACTCTTGACCCTCTCTGGCTCATTCTCCATGCACTAACCAAAGTGATCTCTTAAATATATCAGACATATCTCCTCCCTGCTTAAAATTCTTTAGTACACTGATTCTAGAAAGGAGAGAAATCGATTCTTCAGCGGCATTGTTGAAAGGAGCAGATGTGTTCTTAGCTGTCATTGTGAAGGTGGTGGTGGGGGGCTATTATATTTCATGGGCATAAATCAGGAATTCTCCACATCCCGAAATACTGCAAACTTGAGTACTAGTGTGTTGAAGTTGATTGAACCTCATTTTAAATTATTATCATTTCTCCTTTACAGTATGATTGGTGTCTTAGTTTCCTCAGGCTGCTGGAACAAAGTATCACAGACTGGGTGAATTGAAACAACAGGAATTTCTTGTCTTACAGTTTCGGAGGTTAGGAGTCTGAAATCAAGGCACTGGAGGGACCATGTTTCCTCTAGACCTTCCTTCTTTGCCTCTTTCTAATTTCTGGTGCTTTGGGTGCAACCACTGGCTTCCTTGGCCTAGTGGCAGCATCAAGCCAATCTCTGACTCAGTCAACACATAACTGTGCCTGTGTCTGTGCTCAAATTTCCTCTTCTTATAAGGATCCTGGTCATACTGGATGAGGGCCACCTTCATCCAGTGGCCTCATTTGAGCTAATCACATCTCCAAAGACCCTATTTCCACATAAGGTCACGTTCACGAGACCAGAGGTTAGGGCTTTTTTTTTCCTTTTAATCTTTTTGGAGGACACGATTCAACCCATAAATTAGGATATTATATTAATTTTATAAAAAAATGATTATGTGTGGATAGACAAGTGATAAATTATCTATGAGTCTCATCTCAGGATATAAAGAGGACATTACAAAGTATTTCTTGCAAAGATAAATTATCTATGTATTTCATCTCAGCATATAAAGGGGGCATTTCAAACTATTTCTTATAAAAGTTTTGTTACTTTCTAATTTTACTCATCACTGAAGGAAAATGGGGAAGTAATAATAACTATTAGTTCAAAAGAAGACATTGAGACCTGGAGAGACATGCTAAATGTAGATAAGTCTAAATTTAAACACAATTATTTTCAAGCCTTGAGCTTACCTCATTACCAGCAAGAATGAATACAGAGCTTGGGGGCCATCTGAAGTAAATGTGAGCTAAGAATACAAGAGCTGTCATCCTGGGTCAGGCCTGGGTCACGAAGCCTGCAACACTGTCTCAGAGAGTGGCACGAGGGACAGGATGAAAATGGGCTAAGTGACAACTCTGACATCTGCCTGGCAACTTAGGGCGGTACCATTCCTAGTTTCCCTTAGTAACCTGTGATAAATATGCCATTCATAAATTTGTTCTGAGCTGCTTCTGAGTCTATTTTTATTTTCCTTCTCTATCAAATTTTGAGAGTGTGAACTCTATAAGTTTACTACCAACTCTCCTAGGTAGTGTTTCCTCGAGCTTTGAGAGATGCCCCCTAGCACACATTTTCTTGAACTTCCTGAGTTGCAAGGATTGGCCAGGACAGTGGCTCCCAGAGAGCATCCTTAGTACAGGAATCTATCTAGATACTCTGTAATATGGGTTCTGTGGTGAAGCTTGTTTGGAAAATACTTCATATTATACTCTTTTGAGGAGAACCATAGTGCATATTAGCATGCTGAAAAACCAGAATAGTTCTGCAGGGAAGAAGCCTAATCACAAAGCCTCTCTATACCTAACACCTGCAGGGCTTGTGTTCCATGGGAAGTAATGGCCTTGTAGTTTAAGGAACAAAATGTTGGAGTTCTTCATATCCACATACTGAGAAGTGAAAGTTACCAGATTGTGGCAAGAAGAGTATTTGCTGCTTTCCCAACCTATTTCCAATTTGGATTAGACATAATCTGGGGAGATGGAGTGCTATCAGCTCCGTGATTTTATCACCAACATTAGGGCAGCTGACAAATAAGGACAGCCACTTCATCAAAAGAGCATGGGGTTTGGAACTCCAAGGCACAAGTTGGAATCCCTGCTCTATTTTCACTTGCAGCTGCGTGATCTTGGGAGCGTCACTTGGTGCTCTGACTTTGCTCATATACGAAATGGGGGATAACAACAGTAATAGCTATTTATTACCAGAATTGCACTGAGTTATAATTGTTGATGCATTTGGGAGCTTGGCAGATGTTAATTCTGAAAGAAAGCTGGTTATTTTTTTTATATGTTTAAGGCATTTAATAAATTCTAAATGAGAATGGTTCCTGGTGTTCTAATTAGTGAATTGAATTATTAAACATATAGTAACTTTTTAGGTTTGAGGCTTAAATCGTCTTTTGTTTACAAGTATATAAACAGAAGAGAAATCCAACCCTTTCACTGCCAAAAGAAAGAAAACCATGGAGGTTAATAACTGTATGTCCTTTTGCTGCCCCAGGTGCAAACATCAGCCCATTAGACCCATAGCACAGCTGGCCCAATTTAGCGCTCAGCACCCGTTTTTATCTGTGCTCTGCTGGAATTTCCAACACAAAGAGGAGTTTCTGAAAACCTGGTTTTAATACTTTTCCCAGCCAATATTCCCAAGAGTAGGTGTTCACAAATAAGATTTTTCATCCTTTTCTTTTACAGCAAACCCAATTTCAGTTGGGCTTTTGTTAAAGTGTTCTCCTACTTTCTTTAAAGAAACACAAAAATGGTTACACACAGAACTCAGGTCCCCTCCCCCCCATATCCTAAAAGGAGATAGAATTATAGTGTCCTTCCAAAGAGAGCTAGAAATATTCAAAGAAATATATTAGCTTTCTGTTACAGATGACTTAAGAAAACATTCTCACGTGCTGAATGTATAAATGGACATGCAACTGAAAATTGGTTCATAAAGCAACATGATAAATGAATTTATTACTTCTTTCTGTTATCTATTTCAAAATGATTGCAGGAACGATGCGAGAGGGAGGCAGTGAAGTGTAGTGCAGAAAGCACTGGCAGAGGGATGCAGACTCTTGGATTCTGCTTATACCTATGCCACTAAGTAGCTGTGTAATTTTGGGCCAGTTGCTTTACTTCCATAATCCTTGGCTTCTTTCTTTGCAAAATGGGGCAGTTAGATGAGTTAGATGGATGCTGGAATTTCTTCCACCACTATATGACTCTGATCTAACAAGGAAAATGTTTACAAAAGCAAAACCCCCTGCTCTATCTCAGAACAATTTAGATCTCTGTGTAAGAGCCAGAGAGAGTGCATTTGTGTGTCTGTCTTTGAAAAAAGACCAAAGCTGGGAGTGGGTAGAAGAGCTCATCCTCAGCCTTGTTCTTCAGCCTATCAGTCATCATACCTCTTTTACACATCCCTTCTCCAAGCTAGCAGTTTTTTTCTACTACTTGCGGTAACGCGGATACTACAATGGAAAGTAATACGTTTTACAAAGTATTTCTGCATGTATTAATTGGCACCAGAGCATCATCAGGCAAAAGATTAGTCAGGTCCATTTATAGAAGCTAGAAACTGAGAACCAGAGTGTGATTAATTATCAGTGTCATGGAGAAAGTTTGTACCAAGTCAAGGCCAGAATCCCATAATAAGATGTATTCTTTTTCACTAACAGAGGCTGTGAGATGCTCATGTCAGAACTGGTAGCATTCTTGCCCAAATTTCCAAGTCTGGAGTGAGAGGTTGTTCAGAAACACTTACAAATATGTTTTTGCAACTCATGGAGAGCCAAAAATGCCCCCCAAATTGGTTGGAAGCTTGATGATTTTCAATGCAATGTGAAGTTGAGAGAACAGGGCTTCTTGACTTGGCTTTGTAGTGTAGGTACCTTTTCCTTTCTTGTCACTCAAATCAAGTGAAGATAATGGTCCCACCTGAGCATTTTACCAGGGCAGAAAGAAAATCCTGTCTTTTAAATTTCTGGTCAAGAATGGTGAAAATGTGGAGTAAAATGTGCTTAATTATTAAGCACCAAATTTATTCCTTGCTTGAGAGCTTAGACACTGAGGCATATTGCACAGGGTCCCAAGGTCCAGCATACAGAAACTGTAACTGTTTCTATATATATATAGAGAGAAGCCAAGGATTATGGAAGTAAAGCAACTGGCCCAAAACTACACAACTACTTGAACTGTGTCCCTTTGCCTGGAATAGCTGGGGAGGGTTTCTAAAAGCTGGATTTCTTTGTGATACCTTTTAAAACCATATATGTATAATAACAAGGTCAAATATGTCACATTGAGGAGAAAGTTGAGAAAACTGAGTATAGTAAATATGATGGAGTAGTGTCTGAGTTTTTACTCTTGGAGAGGAATGCTTAAGGCAGAAAACGTCATGGACATATGCATCAGAGGTCTGTTTACAGCTGGAGCCCAATACCATGGAGTCCTGATACCATGGATCCCCAATGCCATGGAGCCCCAATACCAAAGGGAACAGATAAACTTTCTTCTCGGGCCCAGTGACCTAGAGAGAAGACAGCTGTTGGAGTGCAGACCAGTTCCTGTTGGAGTTCCTGTTGGAGGTGCCTAGACCAGGAGGCAGATGGAAGTTATCCCAAGAATTAACAAGCAAAACAGGCTGCAAACATTTTTTCAAAGGATATTTGAATGAAACAGAACCTTGGAAGAAATCAATGGGTAAAGAATAAATTATCAAATGTTCTTATATCAAAGCTGATCCTACTGAAAGGAAATAGTGACAGTCCTAGGGCAATGTTGCACAGTAAAGATTCAGCAGATCTGAGGCCAGCTGGGAAGCAAGACTCAGGTGAACCTGAATAGAGGCTGTGTTCTTGGCCACACTAGCTAAGTGTGTCTGTCTGTGTAGTAAGAGGACCTTAAAGTTGATTTCAGAACCCCATCGCTTATTATTTATATTTGTATTATTATTTTTTGTTTGTGGGAGTGGGTTTAGTCATTCCCAATGAATACTTTGGACCTACTTGTGGTCCTCAGCTTAAAGAACTCCTCTAGGGATTGTTCTGTTGAGATACCAGGACCAGGTGGGCCATGGACGCTATTGGTAATTGTTGTGGAGATTCTGACATTTAATGAATACTGTATTAACATTATGATTTCTCTTTCAGTAGCAATTTATAGCTCACCATTGTATGAGAGCCACTGGTCAGAGTTCCTTTCACTTAATGAGTCTAGAATATGCTCCCAGAATTATAATAGAACTTTAGATTTCATTATAATCTTTGCTGCATCACCCACAAACGGATTTATGAACAGCCTTACAACTCTTAAGGTACAGATTAATCCCATCACTGCTCACAGAGAAAGAAATGGACTCTTTTGGAAAGGAGATCAAGGTAGCACAGAAGTCTATCCACAGACCTTCCTTTCTTCTTTACCAATGTCTAACTACAAGTGTCTGACTTTTTCTTCCCAGGTGATTCATTGTCCAGTTGGTGACAAAAATATGACTATGTTACTCAGCTACATAAAACCTTCAGTGATATGTCATCACCTGTGGGGATAAAGCTCACAGATCATCATGGACCATATAAAGACTCCATCTTCTGCATCTCCGCCTGACATTTTGAGGCTCATGGAACCAACTGCTTATGCTTCCTTGCACACACACACCTCTGTTTATTGCCTCCTTCCCTCAGTTTTTGCTTTTCTCTCCAGAATATCTTTCATCCCTGTTTCTTCTGGCCATCCATACTGAAGGTTGGTACATGTGTCACATCTTCACTGTTCTTTCCCACATCCCTCTGGCCACCCAACTGGTTGGGTTAAGTGCCCTTCTGAATTCTCAGTGGACTCAAATGCAGATTATCATGAAACACACTTTGTTTATTTGTACATCTTTTCTAATAGACTCCAAGTTCCTTGAAAGCAGGGGCTGTTTATTTCTTATTCATTTTTGGGTTTCCTGTTGTCTAGCTCAGTTGTTTGGTATGTAGCAGGTGCCTAATAACTATTTAATTACAAAAAATAGCAAACAATCTTAAGATCAGCAGAACTTGTTATGACAGAACACATATTCTAGTCCAGTTTTGAAGACTGGTGAGAATGATAATTCAGATCAGGCTTAACTTCCATCCCTATGGGTGTACTACCAAATTGGCATACAAGCAGTGCAAAAAAGGAGTCAAGCGAATAAATGGATACAGGTCCTCACTGCTTCTCCAGTTCTTCAAAGAATTGGGCTCAAAGTTCAGTGTTTGGGTTGGAGGAGCTGGGGGGATAATGGGTTCATTGCCTTTTATAGCAGTAGGCTCAATACTTAGGGTCCATCTACCACCCCAAATGGCAATTCCTTGCTTTGCCATGTACACGTGCTTTGGGGTTCCAATTGTTAGTGTGTCATCAAGTTAATAGCTGACCTGTCCAAGGTCCAATCATCTGCATATCTTTCCAAATGCTGGTGGAATGTCCCTCTACTGTGGCATCAAGTTCTTGACCTAATAATGTCTGAAAAGCAGTAATTATGTCCACAGTCCTCTGTGCTCATAAGTCCGCGACAAACCACATGTGTACTTAACTAGGAATTTTCCATAGCATTATCCAGGATATATGCTATGTATATATATACATATAAGGTTCAAGTTATAGAAATGTAAAATAAAAATCACCTCCTAGATTATAGCAACTAAGAGAAACTTATATAAGACAATAAAAATCCTGAGAAAAAAATAAATATTCAGGTTGAGGCTACAGAAAATTTATTTGGATGTCTTGTTAATAAAAGTCATAGAAATATGCAGAAGGGCTGATAGATGGAATTTTCCACATACGTGAAAGAGGGAACATGCCATATCTTAGGAAGTAGTATTGCACATTTATTTTTCTAAAAGGGCATGTGTGTGTGTTTGGAGACATCTGGTTAGTCTGTGCTTTTTGTTTATATAAGTCATCCATCTTGGGATACTTAAAATACACTAGAGGGAATATTCTAGTTGATGCAGTATGATTCATGCTATCTCACAGGACTCATACAGTTTTTTTTTTCCTGTTTTGGGCATTTACTTCAGGTGTAGCTACTTACTACAGACCATATTTCATTCTGTTTTGGACTTTTGGAAGGTTAGCAAGGTTGAACACAATTAGCTACAGAATTAGGCAATAGGATTTGATATGTCCTTAAAAAGCTGGGTCATGGCATATTGAATTTTCAAGTCTTTTCCCCTCCCATCCAACCAGGTTTATTTCCTATTCCTCACCAGTCCCTTCTTTCCTTGCTGGGTGCTGTGATTTTTCCCCCCACTTTTCTGAGAACCTGCTGTGCTAATTTCTACCTATGTTCTTTTGCTCCTGCTCTTTCCCTCCAGCTGGACTGCCCTCTCCCTTTCTGCTTTACACACTAGAGGTCTGGTTATTCCTCACTTTGTAGCTCATTTACTACCTCCTCTGTTGATTTTCCTCAATTTCTCAAGCATATTCATTTTCCTTTCTCAGATTATTATAATTGTCTTTTTTGCTTATTTACTTTATATAATTATAATTGCTAACTGTTTCAGGTATATGTGTTGACACTAACTCCCCATGGTAACTTCCATCCTTGAGATTCTGATTCTAGATTGTCTCCTCAACTAATAGTGAGTTCCACAGAGATTCATTTTTTTGAACCACTTATAATGCCTAGAACAGTGCAAAGAACATAGGTACTTAAAATATATAGTATGAATTGCTGAAAAGAATTGAAATTGATATTTAAAAAATCTAATAAGACATCTGTTTTCAGAGAGAATACATGGTTGTGCAGAATGAAATAATTTGTACTGAATTAATAAAATTGACATTGATATCTACTTACGCTTTAATACACATAGAATAAGAAAATGATATAATGGATTCACAAATTGAATTGCAAACAGCACCGTATAAGAGACACCTGAATTTTAAAAGGTACCGTCTACATTAGATCATAGCCAGAACTATAAAAAAAAAAAAAATCTTAGACTGGCTATCATCACTACATTTGATTTTGCTTATCTTCTCTTCTGAGAGGATTTACCTGGAAAAGGGTAAAAAGACACAAGGTGAAGACACAATAAAGAGGGAGCACTATCTTTTTTTTTTTTTTTTACATGGGCAGGCACCAGGAATTGAACCCCGGTCCTCTGGCATGGCAGGCAATCTTGCCTGCTGAGCCACCGTGGCCCAGGGAGCACTATCTTTAAGGAAAATGAAATAGCTGTTGATTTCTATCATGGGGAGCTGACTCTGATGTTTCTGACACGTTTGAGTTTAGCAGTAAATGAGCTTATTGTTTCATCCTCTGAGCCATACACATCCTTTGTTAAACCTAATGCCCCCAGGTGAATCAAGATTTCTTGTTAGAGAAAGGCAGCCAACACCTAAGGTTTAGGGCTTAGACTGGGCAATTATGGACCATTCAAAGAACTGCCTGGCCATTTGCAATTGCCAAAAGCTGGAAACAACCCGAGTATCCCTGGATAGGTGAATGGATGAGCAAAGTGTGGTCTATCCATACAATGGCATATAATCCAGCCATGAAAAGAAACAAAGTCCTGGTATCTGCGACAACGTGAATGAACCTTTAAAACATTACGCTAAGTGAAAGAACCCAGGCACCAAAGGACAAATACTGTACGATTCTATTTGCATGAAATATCGAAAATAGGCAAATCCTAGAGACAGGAAATTGGTTTGAGGTTACCAGGGACGAAGGGAAGTTATTGCTTAATGGGTGCAGAGTTTCTGTTTGGATTCATGAAAAAGTCTTGGTAATGGATGGCTGTGACGGGAGCACAGCATTTTGAATGAAATTAATACCACTGAATTACTAAATGTACTTAAAACCACTTAAAAATGGTTAAAGTGGGCACTTTTATGTTATATACATGTTAATACAATAAAGTGGGAAAAAAGGGTAAAAAAAGAACTAGTAGCCCTGTATGTTATGCTTTGTTATGGATGTATAATACACATATAATATTTCAGTGAAAAACGTACATTAACCCATTCACTTTTTCAGTCAGTCCAGCTTCCTCCGTGGCTCCTTGTCTGGGGTCTCATGACACTTATACCTAACTTTATTGCATCCTGTATGTACTTGACTCCTCTTACTCTGCCTCCCAGGTAGCTGTCAGCGTCTCAGCCTGTGCTGTGGCTGGCAACTCGGTGGCTCCACCAGAAAAATGGCCTGGCTTAGCCCCCCCTCGGTGGCTGAGGGGTCAGAAGGCAGCAGGAAGCCAGGTAGAAAAGTGTCCTCTTTTTCCTAGAGATGGACTTCTGTGCCTGCAGAGTCTGTCTGGATACTGGAGCAGCGGAGCAAATGCACCGCTCTCATGCCGGGCCTGCGGGGCTCCTCAGGGTTCAGGTGAAGCTAGTGGGCCCTTTCACCAACCACCTTTCATCCCTCCGGCGCTCCTTAAGCTTTTCCTTTCTCTCAATCCCCTAGGATTGCACCCCCCAAATAGACTTTCAGAATTTAATCCCTGCCTCAGGCCTCTTTTCTAGGGAAGCTTGGCCAAGACAACATAATGCTTTGATTATTTCTGTGTCTTCTGAGAGACTGTAAACTCCTTGAAAGCAGGAACCATGCCATATTTCTTGATAGACCTACCTCAATATCTGACATAAAATAGGGCAAAGGTCTGTGTTATATAAAAGATCTCTGCATAAAAATATAGGGAATCATAGTATTGATATGTTCTTTGTAAAATGGATACCTTCAAGTATCATTTTTAAACAAGTGCTTAATTTTCTTGGCTAATATTTCAAACTCATGTCTAGTGTACTAACATAATATACTATTATTAGAATCATGAAAAAAGTAAGAAAAATAAAGTTTTACTAAGCAGATATTTCAAAGCCCCGGTAGTATTTTTGCCGTTTTGCTATTGATACCCATTAGAAACTTATCCTTAAAAATGAACCTGAAAAATTCTAAATCCTATGCAATATTTTTAAACGTTTTAGGATTTGGCTGTCTCTGAAAGGTAAAGGATAAATAAATATCAAGTTATAAGCAACTAAGGGCTTTGACAGGAAATAAAGAGAGAAAGCCTGCTATTTTCATAAAAAGAGAAGACTAAATAAAGGCAGATTGGGAATAAAGCAAATCTCAGCACCATCTGTTGAATTTGCAATGAACTATAGATGCTAAACATTCATCTCATTTAAATTTTAGTCTACTACTTAGCTTAA
The DNA here is from genome assembly GCA_004026745.1 of Myrmecophaga tridactyla. Lineage (NCBI taxonomy): Eukaryota > Metazoa > Chordata > Mammalia > Pilosa > Myrmecophagidae > Myrmecophaga > Myrmecophaga tridactyla. The sequence goes on along the minus strand of PVIY010020442.1, from coordinate 6,887 downwards.
ATAGAGTACTTTAAGTATTTCCCAAATTGGGTTGATGAAGCAATCCTGCAATTACAGATAGTGGAAGGTGGGAAGATTGCAAACCCAGCGTAATTTATCTTTGAGAACATGTCTTGATTATGAAAGCTTCATGTGTGTTGGTATAAGATTGAGTATGAGACCAATATGACTGTATTTAAGCTTGGGCGTGGAGCCTGCAATGCTGATGTTATAGGAATTTACATCTCAATCCCAAAACATAATCCTACCCTTTTAACTTCTATTTCTAGTTCTGTTTCAAAGTATTTGTTTAGGAAAGCATTGAGGGAAGGGTTCCAGTCCAAGAGCGCCAATAGCAGCATTGCACTTTAAGAAAAAAATAGCACTTACGGAAATGTTCTAAGTTTTAGAATCCCAAGTTTAAGCATTTCAGGAAATCTAACCTTTTAAATAAAAATGGAGGCAAGAAAGGTCAGGATGGTTAATAGGAGGAAAAAAAGTTACCGATTTTTATTGAGCCAGAAATTTTGCATGTATTATCTCACTTAATTTTTTAAATTAATTAAAAAAATTTTTTTTAAATACCAAAAAACACCAAACAAACGCAAACATTTGTAACTTTTGATCATTCCATTCTACATATATAATCAGTAATTCACAGTAGCATCACATAGTTGCATGTTCATCATCATGATCATTTCTTGGAACATTTGCATCTATTCAGAAAAAGAAAAAATTCATACATACCATACCCCCCACCCCTCCCCCCACCGATCACCAGCATTTCACTCTAAATTTATTTTAACATTTGTTCCCCCATTATTTATTTTTATTCCATATGTTTTACTTATCTGTTGATAAGGTAGATAAAAGGAGCATCAGACACAAGATTTTCACAATCACACAGTGACATTGTGAAAGCTATATCATTATACAATCATCTTCAAGAAACATGGCTACTGGAACACAGCTCCACATTTTCAGGCAGTTCCCTCCAGCCTCTCCACTACATCTTGACTAACAAGGTGATATCTATTTAATGCTTAAGAATAACCCCCAGGATAACTCCTTGACTCTGTTTGGACTCTCTCAGTCATTGATACTTTATTTTGTCTCATTTCACCCTTCCCCCTTTTGTTTGAGAAAGTTTTCTCAATCCCTTGATAATGAGTCTCAGCTCATTCTAGGGGTTTTCTCAATTCCTTGATCCTGAGTCCCAGCTCATTCTAGGATTTCTGTCCCATGTTGCCAGGAAGGTCCACACCCCTGGGAGTCATGTCCCAGGTAGAGATAGGGAGGGCAGTGAGTTTGCTTGTTGTGTTGGCTGGAGAGAGAGGCCACATCTGAGCAATAGAAGAGGTTCTCTTGATGACTCTTAGGCCTAATTTTAAGTAGGCTTGACCTATCCCTTGTGGGGTTAAGTTTCATATGAACAAACTCCAAGATTGGGGGCTCAGCCTATAGTTTCGATTGTCCGCACTGCCCGATCTCACTTAATTTTGATAGTAATCAACCTTCTGGAGTAGGTATGATTATCCCCATCTTGTAGCTGAGAAAACAAACTCTGACAGTTTCTCTTCCAGATCTACCCAGTCACTGAGGGATAGGACTGGTACACAAACCGACTGAGGCCAAAGCCCTGTGCTCGCTAGGTCATCTAGCCTATAATCACTCACTATTGGCAGTGGTCAAACTTCTTGTTCCTTATTAAATGCCTCATTCTCATCCATGGGCAGCATGAACTTGCCACTGTTTTACTCCCTACCACTGGGTCTTGATTTTAGCATATACTGGCATGGTTTGAGGGACCTTAATGAAAGAGAAGGAAACAAAGCGTCTTTACCATAGTCTCTGCCATCACTGATGGCTGGTTAGGAGAATGTCAACATCTCTAATAGGGTCTCAAGTTCAGTAATACATTAAAGATAAGAGGATTCCTGCCTAAGATGAGGCGGTGCCCAAAGTTGTGCCTTTCAATTCTGTTTTTTTTTTTGGGCTCATGGTCCGGGAATCGAACCCAGGTCTCCCACATGAAAGGCGGGCATTCTAACCACTGAACTACCCATGCACCCTCAATTCTGTTTTTTAACCCTCTGGTCTGAGATCTGATATATCAATAGTCATGTGATTTTTATTTTTGATACAGTATAAAGTAAAGAACTGCAACCTCATAACTCAGCAAAAAAGCCACAGAGAATAATTATTCTGTTCTCTGTCTGCTCACCTTGCAAACATGTTTCAATCTCAACTTTCTCTGCCAACGAAATGCCCATTTACAAGAGATAAGTACAGTGCTATGCTTTCTAGGATGGGCGATGCCTCATGTATTGGAAATGATATATATCTTGTAATATATCACAGACACTGAGGTGCTATTATTAAAAATATATGTGCACGTGTGTGCATGTACGCATGCGTGTGTGTAGGTCTTTGACGTTCGGTCAAAAATCAAGGTACTCTTTTTTCCCTTTTAACATACATCTTTACTCTTTTCGTTTCTGTCTGTAGAAACTGCAAATATCATCGTGCAGAAATTTCACTTCTTCAGTTTCCCGAGCTCATAGGTCACATTGCTTTTTTACCGGAATCTCTACCTGGCTCAGTAACCAAGGCAACAAATCCCTGGTTAATGATTCACAAGGAATTCACTGTGGAGTGGCTTATTAGTTTTTTTCCCCAAGAGCTGGGATAAAAAGCTTGCTTGTGATTTTTTTCATCCCCTTTTCCTTTCTCTCTTACTTGCCATCCAGACGACCTAAAGTAAATGCAATTAAAATCAATAGACAAAAATATCCAGCACTTTGACATACTATTTTGGAACTCTCAGTGTTTGTATATGTAAATATGAAATATTAATACATTCAAGAATTTTTTTATGATTCCCTTTACTTCTTTCACTATATTGCATTTTTTGACATGTGAATGAAAAACAAAAATAATTTAAAAATGATTGTTTGGAGTTTAAGCAGTATTCTAGTCCTTTGAACAATTGTTTAGAGAAGATATTTTAAGAAAGGATTAAGCACCCATTAAGGGAAAGAAGAGAGGACAAATAAAAATGTGCCAGAAATTTAAATGAGGGGAAAAAAACCCTACTTTATGAAAATGAATAATGTGAGAAGAAATTGACATGAGGCAAAACAGTGACAACAACCTCAAAGCCTTGGTTTTGCCTAAAAATATTCCATGATATGCGAAGATACAGTTTTAATGGACAAATATGCCCAAGTATATTTTTGGAAAATTTTTTTTTCCTACCAAAATATTTAAAGAGAAACAGGAGAGAGAGGAAATGGTCGAATGACATTTGATATATTTCTCAAGTGTTTACGAAAGAGAAAGAAGGCTGTGACAATGGTGAACATAGTTACTGGGCTTGAAAGTGCTAAAAGGAATGACCTCCTAAGAAAGGCATTTAGGAACCGGGGTGACATTCATAACAGACTTTTCACACTTTCCCCCTTGCCACAAGGAGCTTTTAGTGCCATGTTAAAAAGGGTAAAAATAACTAAGTTCAAGAACCGTTAACTCAAGGAAGTATTTTGGAACCCTGTTAAGAATTGGAGGCATTTAAAAAAAAAAGATTTTCTAAATTAGTGCAAGGTATTTGTCTATGGAGTTACATTCATAAAGTTAAAAAATTGGTAATGAAAAAATATATGATTTTGGTATATTGAGAGTTTGAGCCGATCATATTGCGGGAGAGTGGAATCTGAACACCCTCTTAGCATATGTGTTATTTTTATGCTACACAATTTTAGAAATTCTTCTGAACAAGGTTTTCTTTCTTTTTTTCTTTATTAAATGTAACAACATACAAACACAAGCATTCTTACCATATGATCCTTCCATTCTTCTTATATAGTCAATAACTCATGATATCATCACATAGTTGTATATTCATCATCATGGTCATTTCTTAGAACATTTGCATCAAATTCAGAAAAAGAAATAAAATGAAAACAGAAAAAAAACTCATACATACCATACCCCATACCCCTCCCTTTCATCGATCACTAACATTTCACTCTACTAAATTTATTTTAACATTTGTTCCCCTATTATTTATTTTTAATCCATATGCTTTATTCATCTATAGATAAGGTAGATAAAAGGAGCATCAGACACAAGGTTTTCACAATTACACAGTCACATTGCTAAAGCTTTATTATTATACAATCATCTTCAAGGAACATGGCTACTGGAACACAGCTCTACATTTTCAGGCAGTTCCCGCCAGCCTCTCCATTACACCTTAACTAAAAAAGTGATATCTATATAATGCATAAGAATAAGAACAAAGGTTTTCTTGCTAGTACTTTAGATGTGTTTGTCATTTAGGGAACATCATGACAGTATAATTCAGATGCCATAGAAGACCATTACTATTCAAACCAAACTTATTGCTTTTTGCTAGGGGTAAAAATGAAAAAAAAAAATCACCAGAAAGTCAAAAGTGAATGCAGAAAAAAAAAAAAGTGGATATGGATTGGTTTTGTACCCCCTTGTCAATTTTCCCTTCCTGTTTTACTATGTTGCATATTTGCTGGAGGACACTCTGTCCCTGCTCTTAGCACCTACACTTTGGGCTGAAGCTGCCGCTATACCTGGGTTCAGATCAGAGGTGGAGTTCTTACCTAAGCTAAGCCAATCTGTACTTACCGACTTGGCCAACCTCCCCCAAGTTGACTCAGTGGAAGACTTGTGCATGAGTTTTTGTTGGACTTTCCCTGGTGTGGTGGTTTTGGGAATTTGGAGTTGCAGAAACCACGGCAGGGAGGTTTCTCAGAGGAAGCAGAGAAAATAGGTGACATCATCTGTATTGGGTTGAATTGTGCCAAAAAATAGGTTCAAGTTTTATACCACTAGTTCTGTGAATATGAGCTTATTTGGAAATAGGGTCTTTGAAGATGTGATTAGTTAAAATGAGGTCAAACTGGATTAGGGTAGACCCTAATCCAATAGGACTGGTGTCCTAATAAGAAGGGGAGAGGAGACAGGAGAGAGATACCTGGGAGAAGGCCTATGTGAAGATGGAGGAAGCAGAATGATACATCTAGAAATCAAGAAGTGTTGAAGATTGTTGGCAAACACCAATTTTATCTTTTAAGATAAGATAAGGAAAGGTTTCCCCCTATAGGTTTCAGAGGGACACTGACCCTTTTGACACCTTGATTTTGGATTTCTAGCCTTCAGAGCTGAGGGAATACATTTCTATTGATCGAAGCCATCTAGTTCATGGCACTTAGTAATGGAAGACTTAGGAAATGAACACATCATCTGAGTCTTGAAAAAACGCATACCTGAAGCCACTACTTTTTGTGGACTTTACATTTACATGAATAGTAAATACCATGTTGCTTAACCTCCAACCATGTTGAAGTTTTTTTTTTTTTTCCTAGCAGAAACAGAGAATTCTAATGGAGACAGAGTTCTTAAAACATCCATGGGTGCAAAACTTCCAGAGTTGAATCAGTTGGAGCTGAGGAATTCTGTAACAAAGGCAAATATATCTTGTGAAGGGCATCTTTTTGGTTAACAACTAGAATATTGCAAAATAATTTAAAAAGCATTGTTTCATATCTTCAAGAAGCCTGAATCTTAGTTAAGGAAAAAGAATAATATAAAACAAACAAACAAAAGCAAAAAAGGCAAAAAACGAACAGTTAGGCACTAAGCTCTGCTCTCCTGATTTGGTAACTGCACAAAGACTATGCAGAGGGAAACAAAACTGATTAATTATGAGAAGGTTTTGTGAAAGTCAGATAAAAAAACAGAATAACTTGATTAAATGTGTACATTATACATAGGTCAAAATTTAAGTGCTTATTAAGGCAGTAAGTATGAAATTTTGAAAATTTCTTGTAACTTATTCCACTGAACTTTTCCAAACTGGTCAACATTTTACCAGAAAGCAAATTACCAGTTCCTTTTCTGCCATGTAGATAGATGCTGAAAAGAATTGTTTCATTTCCTGGAACATAATTTGGGAACCAGGGTACGAAACTGATAAAATATCTTGAACGCCTTTGTAGCAGAATTGAACAATGTCTCCTATTAACAATGTGGTTCTCCTTAGAATTAATGTTCTAGTTTTACCCACTTGCAAATGGTTCTGTGCTTTACAAAAGTTTTAATTTTTTCTTTGCCTTATGAGAAAATACAGCAAATCTAGTTGGTTATAAGGAGTACTTATTGGCCAATTACTTGTTTCCTAATGCTGAAAGGTAACATTGGAATAAAGTTGGTCAGTTGAAAATGATAAATTCTATTTTCACGCATGAGTAGGGACATTTCTTAGTTTTAAGTTGAATAGGTGGGGGCCTAGGAAACCTGGTGGCTGACCAAAGGCATTAAACAAGTTAATTAAGAATCTATAGAGGGTCTTCTTGAAGTATTGAGAGTATAAAGAATCTTATCATCATTGTTAGGGAAGAAAAAGTGGATGGGCACTTTAGGGATGATAATGAAAAATCAGTGAACCACACACTGGAAAACTACTATTGGAGACAGAGTGGAAGAACTGTAACTACAGAGTTCAAGTCTGAAAAGCTCAATTTGGAGTGAAAAAGTATGCAATGAATTTGTACATGACAAGAATAAAGAAGAGATAATGGAAGATAGAGGGAACAGAGTAACATTTTTGTCAGAAATGTTCATTTACTGTGTATCTGTTTTATTCATTTCTCTTGTAAAAAAGATTTCAGAACATCTTGGATATTTATAGCTCTTCAGGACAGAGCAGATGACTCTGTAAATCCAGTCTGTGTTTGAACCTGCACTTCTGTTAAATGAAAATATGACAGTGTAAGGAAGTTCACAGGGCAGGCTATTGAAGTCTGTCTTTTATGGCTATCAAAAAAATAATGGCAAAAAGGTGAAATATATTCCCTTTTACCATAAAATAA